>CAWUQC010000002.1:0-66530 GCA_963924575.1 Pycnomerus fuliginosus
CCCCCTACCCTTAAATTTCAAAACCTATTTATTTTTCAACCCCCTACCCCTGATCATCCCCTATTTATTTTTCAACCCCCACCCCTAAATTTCATCCCCTATTTCCATTTCAACCCCCTCTAAATTTCAACCCTTATTTATTTTTCATCCCCTTGTTTAGGGCTCCGCCCCCTGGGACCACATGTTATATACTTAGCCCCCTTGTTTGACAGGCTACGATCGTATAGCCCCCTTGAAAAAGTGTGGCGTCAGCTGGTTTCGAACACTGGTCTTCCGGTCGGTAATCAGCTATGCTAACCACTTGGCCAAGCGCCCATCGTTACTTAGTTGTATTACAAGTTCTTTATAAAGTGAATTGTCGCAGTGCTATTAATGTGGTTGTTTGAAGCGGCGCGCGCCATCTTGGACGGATGAACGAAACTAACCAAAGCTGATTAGTCTAGACTAGGCCAAACTGTACTGTGTGTACATCTCGAGCGGGCTAAATGTACCACTACCAGCTATACTTTCGAAATTAAAAATATTTGTTACTTTAATGAAACGTAATCGTCGTCGTGACAGTTGGTAAGTTGGTAGACGTGGTGGGCCCCCTTGTACCCCGATGACTTTTGACATCGTAGAACACACTGGTGGTGTTATTTTTCTGAAAATCCCAACACCAACCCCTCTTGAAATCAAAATAGGTAGGTATAACGAAGCAACATTTAAAGTAAAAGGCAAAATTTTTTGAAATTGAGTGTGCAAAATGGTTCAGTTTTCTAGTCTAAACAATATTAACGGATAATAATGATAATAATACCCCGTAGAGACTGAATTTTTCGCTTTTTTCTTCAAATTGTTCTCTTGTGTGGCTTGGCACCTTCCACATCTTTATTTCCAGTCTGTATGAAACATGCGATTCTCTAACGAATGTTTCCAGTTGTTCTGTGGCGGCTTTAAATTTTTTGGAGACCTTTCTGATGGTAACAATAAATAATTCAAAACTTATTATGGATGGTTAAATAAATTTGAAAATTGGTGTGCTAAAATGTCACTTCCCGTAAGTCGATTGAATCCAAACATTTTTCAGCTCTTCGACGTCTAATACAGTCTCCATGTGCAAAATTTCAGCTAAATCGGCTCAGGAGCTTGAGCTGTACCGCGATTTTAAAGTTCGATAAAAATCTAGAATTTTTTAGTTTTGATTAAAAGGGCACTAAGAGCGAATATACCCTTGGAAGCAAAATTTGAAAGCCATTCTGATGGTGAAGTGAAAAATGGGGGTTTGCATTTTCGGTTGCACGATTGGATCCAGAAGCTTTTCAGATCTAAATTAGACTACTAGACGCCTACGTGTCAAATTTTAGCCAAATCGGTCAGGTATTTTGGCTGTGACTTGTTCACAAACGAATGTACGTATGTACATATGTACATATACATAGACACATCTTAAAAACCACTTTTTGGATTCCTGAGATTTCAAAACGTATAGATCTGGTCTTATCTCGAATTCGGAAATTTTACCGATCGCAGTAACCTCTCATTTTTTGAAAATTATGGGTGGATTAGGGAGGTTAAAAGAAAAATTCTTATAATTATAGCTTGCTACATTTATTATATACTTCGTTACATAGTAATTTTTAAACATAATTGTTTTTCCACAATTTTTCAAGATGCACATAGTAATTATAAAAAAGTTCAATGACAAACTCATTTGAGTCGTATTGCGTATTTATAACAGCGAAGGCCGCATCCTTTAGGTTGGGGTACATTTCGCGCTGAGTCAACAATTGTTTAAAAAACTTATTCAAATCTGGGTACACCCTTTCACAAGCTTCGCCCACTAGAATGTCCAGCTTTACATCAAGTAAGATTTTTAAGATGTAGATATCTTCAAGCTGGAGCCTAGACAACGTTAACAGGTGAGGCAACTGGGCACCTTTAGGGCGAATTTCGATGTCGAGCCAGGGACCTTGAATTATATAATAATTAAGTAACACCATGAGGCACTCCCCTGGGGCAACAGTTCTATCGTCAACTTTCTTCAACAACACCGGTAGCATCTCCGAGAACATATTGAACTCGATGATGCAAAAGCTTACAAAATTGTCCATTTTTAAATCAGAGAGCCTCACCTCTACATGATTTTGTTGAAGAGGGTTAAGCCCCACAACCACATTTAAAGGGGACCCTCCCAGAGGAATTGGTTGAAGGGGGCTGTTCACTCCAGGTTTCATCTCCAACTCTTGGGAGATCTGGAATAGGGTACTGCTCCACTTTTCTTCTGTTTTAGATTTGTTGATGGCGGTTGTAATACCACCCTTTTTGATATGTCAAAATTTGTATCCAAAATATGATATGCAATCCGTACTAGAAAAATTTGTATCTTCCAAACGGTTGAAAATTAAGGAACCTAGCTTGGAGGGTTGGAACTCGAAACTTTGAGCTTTCTTTTGATGGCGCACTTGATCATGTCGATTCAACGATATGACATATATGGCAAAGAGAAACTGTCAGCAACTTATTTTTTTAAAATAAGAACACCATAATTTTATGTGGCCAAAAGATGCAGAATTTAATTTCTTTTAGACTAGTATTAGCATTCCCTATACCCTTTTTGAAAATTTTTGGAATAAATGTGCAAGCTTGGACCAAAAATTAGTAACAGTTTGTTCTACATCTTAAAAAATCATCCTGAAGCTATAATTTTGAAAAATTAAATTCATTGAATAATTTACGATTACCGAATCACAGATCGACAAGATAGGCGTTCCGAAACTGTGAAAGAATTAGGTGTATGTACAGGGGGGCACCTTTCCTAAAAATTGCCAGAAATGAAGAAAAACGAATTTTTTACAAACGAGAAAAACTTTTTGAACATTTGTACTATCATTTGAAAAATTAGATTTCTGGCCAATTTCTTTCCGCCATCTTTGAAAACTAATTTCCGCCATGTTACGTGAACAAGAACAAGAGTAATCAAAATGTAGCTCAAATTTTCTAGTTTCAACCCTCCCAGTTTGGTTTCTTAATCTTCACCCATTCGTAAGATATAATTTTTTTTATTATTGCGAATTGCAGATATACCTGGTGTCAACGAACCCATGTAACACCTCGCCATGTCTTTATTTTTTGGAATATCAACTTGATTGAAATTTTTATGGGTTTATATACCTATACGACACTAATTTTGAGATGTTTACAAGCTTTTTGTTACTTCCGGTCTCACCGGAAGTGACGTTAACTTTATTGTTTTAAATAGCAAGGTTACGGTTTTTTACGCGATTCGAGAGACATTTTAATTCTCTTTACAATCACATCAAAAAATGTTACCATAAGTTTCAAAGATGCCCGCCAGAAGGCCGAAATGATTTTACTCAAGTTGGCTGTGATTTTTGCCATTTTAAGTTAAAACGACTATTCAGATTAGTACACGACTCCTCTAAAATGCGCATATTGCCTAAATAATAAACATTTTCATAAATTTTCTAATGGAAAGTTGTTCGTTTTTGGAGAAAGTGTAAAAATATCGGATTTTCAGAAGTTCTCAAATTCTCAATTATGCATGCTTCCCGTTTGGTATGTCCTGTTCATTGACGTCCATTAGAGAAAGGAAGAACCAAATTTCTATTTTAACTTAAAAAATATGTACCTTTCCATTTAAAATTAACGTAAAATGTAGCTTAGAAAACCAACGTTTCAGCGAAAATAAAGAGAACAAAGTTAACAAAAGCAATGATCAGAACATTTTTGAAAATGTTTATTATTTAGGCAATATGCACATTTCAGAGGTATCGTGTACTAATCTTGAATAATCACTTTAACTTAAAATGGCAGAAATCACGGCCAACTTGACTTAAAACATTTCGGCCCTCTGGCGGCCATCTTTGAAACATATGGTAACATCTTTTGATATGATTGTAAAGAGAATTAAAATGTCATTTGAACTGCGAAAAGAAAAAACATCACTTTGCTATTTAAAATAACAAAGTTAATGTCTCTTCCGGTAAAACCGGAAGTAACCTAAAATTTGTGAATGTGTCAAAATTTGCGTTTTTCTAGGTATGTGATCCCATGGAAATTTCAAGTCGATATTCCAAAAAATAAAGAAATGGCGAGGTGTTATATGGGTTCGATGACACCCGGTATATGTTGATACATATTTTGACATGTCAAAAACTGTGACAGGTAGGCAAAACGTGGGTGCGATAAAATTTCGATTTAGTATTCTCCAGCATGAAAATAACTATAAAACTGCTAAACTAACTTTGCTGAAATGACATACCAAAAATTCTCACTGCCTCCCGGACTATAATGAACGGTCTTCGTGAATCACCCTATATAGTATACCGGGTGTCAACGAACCCACGAAACACGTCGTCACTTCTTTATTATTTGTTATTCTAAATAGTAAGGTGACGGTTTTTTTACGCGATTCGAAAGATATTTTAATTATTCTCTTTACAATCATATCAAAAAATGTTACCATAAGTTTCAAAGACGTTCGCCAGAGTTTCCAAATGTTTTCAATCAAGTTGGTTGTAATTTCTGCCATTTTAATTTTCTACTGCAAAGTTGTTCGTTTTATGGAAAAAGTGTAAAAATACCGGATTTTCCGAGGTTCTCAAAATTTTTGTTTTAGCTTAAAAAACATGTACCTTTCTATTTAAAATTAACGTAAAATTGGACTTAGAAAATCAACGTTTCACATAGTTAAAAAACAAACAACTTCGCATTAGAAAATTTAGACAATAATAAGCACATTTTAGTTTTATAGGGCTCCTGTAATAATCCTGAATAGTCACTTTAACTTAAAACGGCAGAAATCACAGCCAACTTGACTAAAAACATTCCGGCCCTCTGGCGGCCATTTAACGTCACTTCCCGGTAAAACCGAAAGTAACAAAAAGTTTGTAAATGTGTCAAAATATGAACCCATCAAAATTTCAAGTTGAAATTCCAAGAAAATTTAAAATGGCGAGGTGTTACATGGGTTTGTTGACACCTGGTATGGTTTTTTAAAAGTTTTTGAAGGTCCCAAGTGTGACCTATCTTACTTCTTAAAATTTTAAGGAGAAACGATTGGTGCAAATTTCAAACTTCTAAGGCTCACCCACTTCGAGAAAAATAGCTTTTACATAATTTTCAAACATAAAAATCCAATAAACTCAATACAAAACGGCAAGATTTAATTTAAAACCGTATTTTGTATTATCAGAGACTACAGAAACTAAATGCCACTAATTTTTCTCATAAAACGCTGAAAACGTGAAATCAGCCATGAGGTTTAGTCCTTTTTTAATTTTTTGGCAACCCCAAGTGCAACATATCTTACTTCTTCAAATCTAAGAGACATTATTGGTGCAAATTTCATATTTCAGGGCTCACCCACTGGGAGAAAAGTAGCTTTAGTAAAATAGCAAAAGTAATTTTATTGAAATCGTACTTTGTAGGTAGGATCAAAGACAGAAAATAAATTTCCTTATGAAAAAATGCAGCAGAGAAGCGGCTGGAACCTCCCCATCGCGTGGATCTTTGTATTCTGTGTTGATAGTGGTCAATTCAACAGAAATTTCGGTTCGGTTAATTCAAGCACTCCGCTCGCGTCGTGCTTCAAAAAAACCTCGCGCTGTAAAATGCTTACCGCACGAGATTAGTATTGAACTTTTTGGCCGACGCGCGCAGTAAGATGCAATATTTTGAGAATTTTGGCGTTTAAATGCGAACACAGTAATTACCACCGATCAAAGTGGCCACTGATAACAAATGTCAAATTATTTAGATTTCAAAATGTCTGATAGTGAAAGTGATTTTTATGCACACCGCCAGAATTAAGGGAGGTGGCCCAAAGTGTGTCTTCTGTCTAACTTCCACAGCTGTTCGCAATAAGATGATGGTGAAACGCTACATGCCAAAAGTCAAAATAATGTCAACTGGCGAAAGATGACGTACCGGCAATTGAGATAAAAACCCAAATTTTAAATATTTAGACGATATTAATCAATTCAAAAGTTAAGTAAAGTGAAATTTCTATAAATGAGATTTATTGTTGTAGCGTTACTTTAATATTTGAGTTTGCCTGTGAGCCAGTGTTTTTTCGAAATTTTACCGCACCGGGGTGTTGTAAAGTGATGACGTAACCGTAAAATCGAAGTTACCGTGGACGTCAGTAGTGTGTAAAACTGTCATTTAGATGTCAGAAGGCCAAAAAATTATTCACTCATTTAACCATCCAAAACAAGTTTTTGAAAGATTTATTGTCACCATCAAAAAGGTCTTTAAATTCTGGTTTTAAGTAAGACAAAATTCGTTCGCTTTTAGTGCTCTTTGGGTCAAAAAATCGAAATTTCATAATAACACTAAAAATACATTATAGCCCAAATTAGCGAATCGATTTAGCTGAAATTTGGTACATGGAGATTGGGTGACCCGTTTAAGACCTGAAAGGCTTTTGAAAGCAATTGGTCCACGGGAAGTGCCATTTAGGCATATCAACTTTGAATTTTAAATACAAAGGTCTCCTTTTTTATGTCGCCATTAGAAAGACGATCAAATTCCCGTTCTAAAAATGTATTCACAGTTTCTGCCATTTCCGTGGAAAATAGAGAAAAAATTCTTTCTCATTAAAAGGGAGCGAGCTGACAGTGGATGACATAAAGTGGCAGTTGTTGTCAAAAAGGTAGCAAAAGATTAACCTTAAAAGGAACATATTGTCAAATGTGATGGGTGATGTCTGAGGTGGTGTCGGTATTTGTCAGAAAATTGCAAAATTAGTCACAGTCGATAAGGGTAAAAAATTTCTGTTGAATTGACCACTATCAACACAGAATACAAAGATCCACGCGATGGGGAGGTTCCAGCCGCTTCTCTGCTGCATTTTTTCATAAGGAAATTTATTTTCTGTCTTTGATCCTACCTACAAAGTACGATTTCAATAAAATTACTTTTGCTATTTTACTAAAGCTACTTTTCTCCCAGTGGGTGAGCCCTGAAATATGAAATTTGCACCAATAATGTCTCTTAGATTTGAAGAAGTAAGATATGTTGCACTTGGGGTTGCCAAAAAATTAAAAAAGGACTAAACCTCATGGCTGATTTCACGTTTTCAGCGTTTTATGAGAAAAATTAGTGGCATTTAGTTTCTGTAGTCTCTGATAATACAAAATACGGTTTTAAATTAAATCTTGCCGTTTTGTATTGAGTTTATTGGATTTTTATGTTTGAAAATTATGTAAAAGCTATTTTTCTCGAAGTGGGTGAGCCTTAGAAGTTTGAAATTTGCACCAATCGTTTCTCCTTAAAATTTTAAGAAGTAAGATAGGTCACACTTGGGACCTTCAAAAACTTTTAAAAAACCATACCAGGTGTCAACAAACCCATGTAACACCTCGCCATTTTAAATTTTCTTGGAATTTCAACTTGAAATTTTGATGGGTTCATATTTTGACACATTTACAAACTTTTTGTTACTTTCGGTTTTACCGGGAAGTGACGTTAAATGGCCGCCAGAGGGCCGGAATGTTTTTAGTCAAGTTGGCTGTGATTTCTGCCGTTTTAAGTTAAAGTGACTATTCAGGATTATTACAGGAGCCCTATAAAACTAAAATGTGCTTATTATTGTCTAAATTTTCTAATGCGAAGTTGTTTGTTTTTTAACTATGTGAAACGTTGATTTTCTAAGTCCAATTTTACGTTAATTTTAAATAGAAAGGTACATGTTTTTTAAGCTAAAACAAAAATTTTGAGAACCTCGGAAAATCCGGTATTTTTACACTTTTTCCATAAAACGAACAACTTTGCAGTAGAAAATTAAAATGGCAGAAATTACAACCAACTTGATTGAAAACATTTGGAAACTCTGGCGAACGTCTTTGAAACTTATGGTAACATTTTTTGATATGATTGTAAAGAGAATAATTAAAATATCTTTCGAATCGCGTAAAAAAACCGTCACCTTACTATTTAGAATAACAAATAATAAAGAAGTGACGACGTGTTTCGTGGGTTCGTTGACACCCGGTATACTATATAGGGTGATTCACGAAGACCGTTCATTATAGTCCGGGAGGCAGTGAGAATTTTTGGTATGTCATTTCAGCAAAGTTAGTTTAGCAGTTTTATAGTTATTTTCATGCTGGAGAATACTAAATCGAAATTTTATCGCACCCACGTTTTGCCTACCTGTCACAGTTTTTGACATGTCAAAATATGTATCAACATATACCGGGTGTCATCGAACCCATATAACACCTCGCCATTTCTTTATTTTTTGGAATATCGACTTGAAATTTCCATGGGATCACATACCTAGAAAAACGCAAATTTTGACACATTCACAAATTTTAGGTTACTTCCGGTTTTACCGGAAGAGACATTAACTTTGTTATTTTAAATAGCAAAGTGATGTTTTTTCTTTTCGCAGTTCAAATGACATTTTAATTCTCTTTACAATCATATCAAAAGATGTTACCATATGTTTCAAAGATGGCCGCCAGAGGGCCGAAATGTTTTAAGTCAAGTTGGCCGTGATTTCTGCCATTTTAAGTTAAAGTGATTATTCAAGATTAGTACACGATACCTCTGAAATGTGCATATTGCCTAAATAATAAACATTTTCAAAAATGTTCTGATCATTGCTTTTGTTAACTTTGTTCTCTTTATTTTCGCTGAAACGTTGGTTTTCTAAGCTACATTTTACGTTAATTTTAAATGGAAAGGTACATATTTTTTAAGTTAAAATAGAAATTTGGTTCTTCCTTTCTCTAATGGACGTCAATGAACAGGACATACCAAACGGGAAGCATGCATAATTGAGAATTTGAGAACTTCTGAAAATCCGATATTTTTACACTTTCTCCAAAAACGAACAACTTTCCATTAGAAAATTTATGAAAATGTTTATTATTTAGGCAATATGCGCATTTTAGAGGAGTCGTGTACTAATCTGAATAGTCGTTTTAACTTAAAATGGCAAAAATCACAGCCAACTTGAGTAAAATCATTTCGGCCTTCTGGCGGGCATCTTTGAAACTTATGGTAACATTTTTTGATGTGATTGTAAAGAGAATTAAAATGTCTCTCGAATCGCGTAAAAAACCGTAACCTTGCTATTTAAAACAATAAAGTTAACGTCACTTCCGGTGAGACCGGAAGTAACAAAAAGCTTGTAAACATCTCAAAATTAGTGTCGTATAGGTATATAAACCCATAAAAATTTCAATCAAGTTGATATTCCAAAAAATAAAGACATGGCGAGGTGTTACATGGGTTCGTTGACACCAGGTATATCTGCAATTCGCAATAATAAAAAAAATTATATCTTACGAATGGGTGAAGATTAAGAAACCAAACTGGGAGGGTTGAAACTAGAAAATTTGAGCTACATTTTGATTACTCTTGTTCTTGTTCACGTAACATGGCGGAAATTAGTTTTCAAAGATGGCGGAAAGAAATTGGCCAGAAATCTAATTTTTCAAATGATAGTACAAATGTTCAAAAAGTTTTTCTCGTTTGTAAAAAATTCGTTTTTCTTCATTTCTGGCAATTTTTAGGAAAGGTGCCCCCCTGTACATACACCTAATTCTTTCACAGTTTCGGAACGCCTATCTTGTCGATCTGTGATTCGGTAATCGTAAATTATTCAATGAATTTAATTTTTCAAAATTATAGCTTCAGGATGATTTTTTAAGATGTAGAACAAACTGTTACTAATTTTTGGTCCAAGCTTGCACATTTATTCCAAAAATTTTCAAAAAGGGTATAGGGAATGCTAATACTAGTCTAAAAGAAATTAAATTCTGCATCTTTTGGCCACATAAAATTATGGTGTTCTTATTTTAAAAAAATAAGTTGCTGACAGTTTCTCTTTGCCATATATGTCATATCGTTGAATCGACATGATCAAGTGCGCCATCAAAAGAAAGCTCAAAGTTTCGAGTTCCAACCCTCCAAGCTAGGTTCCTTAATTTTCAACCGTTTGGAAGATACAAATTTTTCTAGTACGGATTGCATATCATATTTTGGATACAAATTTTGACATATCAAAAAGGGTGGTATTACAACCGCCATCAACAAATCTAAAACAGAAGAAAAGTGGAGCAGTACCCTATTCCAGATCTCCCAAGAGTTGGAGATGAAACCTGGAGTGAACAGCCCCCTTCAACCAATTCCTCTGGGAGGGTCCCCTTTAAATGTGGTTGTGGGGCTTAACCCTCTTCAACAAAATCATGTAGAGGTGAGGCTCTCTGATTTAAAAATGGACAATTTTGTAAGCTTTTGCATCATCGAGTTCAATATGTTCTCGGAGATGCTACCGGTGTTGTTGAAGAAAGTTGACGATAGAACTGTTGCCCCAGGGGAGTGCCTCATGGTGTTACTTAATTATTATATAATTCAAGGTCCCTGGCTCGACATCGAAATTCGCCCTAAAGGTGCCCAGTTGCCTCACCTCTTAACGTTGTCTAGGCTCCAGCTTGAAGACATCTACATCTTAAAAATCTTACTTGATGTAAAGCTGGACATTCTAGTGGGCGAAGCTTGTGAAAGGGTGTACCCAGATTTGAATAAGTTTTTTAAACAATTGTTGACTCAGCGCGAAATGTACCCCAACCTAAAGGATGCGGCCTTCGCTGTTATAAATACGCAATACGACTCAAATGAGTTTGTCATTGAACTTTTTTATAATTACTATGTGCATCTTGAAAAATTGTGGAAAAACAATTATGTTTAAAAATTACTATGTAACGAAGTATATAATAAATGTAGCAAGCTATAATTATAAGAATTTTTCTTTTAACCTCCCTAATCCACCCATAATTTTCAAAAAATGAGAGGTTACTGCGATCGGTAAAATTTCCGAATTCGAGATAAGACCAGATCTATACGTTTTGAAATCTCAGGAATCCAAAAAGTGGTTTTTAAGATGTGTCTATGTATATGTACATATGTACATACGTACATTCGTTTGTGAACAAGTCACAGCCAAAATACCTGACCGATTTGGCTAAAATTTGACACGTAGGCGTCTAGTAGTCTAATTTAGATCTGAAAAGCTTCTGGATCCAATCGTGCAACCGAAAATGCAAACCCCCATTTTTCACTTCACCATCAGAATGGCTTTCAAATTTTGCTTCCAAGGGTATATTCGCTCTTAGTGCCCTTTTAATCAAAACTAAAAAATTCTAGATTTTTATCGAACTTTAAAATCGCGGTACAGCTCAAGCTCCTGAGCCGATTTAGCTGAAATTTTGCACATGGAGACTGTATTAGACGTCGAAGAGCTGAAAAATGTTTGGATTCAATCGACTTACGGGAAGTGACATTTTAGCACACCAATTTTCAAATTTATTTAACCATCCATAATAAGTTTTGAATTATTTATTGTTACCATCAGAAAGGTCTCCAAAAAATTTAAAGCCGCCACAGAACAACTGGAAACATTCGTTAGAGAATCGCATGTTTCATACAGACTGGAAATAAAGATGTGGAAGGTGCCAAGCCACACAAGAGAACAATTTGAAGAAAAAAGCGAAAAATTCAGTCTCTACGGGGTATTATTATTATTATTATTTGGGTCAGTACCGTCAAAAACGCGTTTTCGCACTATTCTGAGGTCAAAAGCACGATTTGAGCCATCTGTACCGTCAAAAACGCGTTCTCGCACTATTCTGGGGTCAAAAGCACGATTTGAGCCATCTGTACCGTCAAAAACGCGTTTTCGCACTATTCTGAGGTCAAAAGTTCGATTTGGGTCTGTACCGTCAAAAACGCGTTTTCGCACTATTCTGAGGTCAAAAGCACGATTTGAGCCATCTGTACCGTCAAAAACGCGTTCTCGCACTATTCTGGGGTCAAAAGCACGATTTAAGCCATCTGTACCGTCAAAAACGCGTTCTCGCACTATTCTGGGGTCAAAAGCACGATTTGAGCCATCTGTACCGTCAAAAACGCGTTTTCGCACTATTCTGAGGTCAAAAGCACGATTTGAGCCATCTGTACCGTCAAAAACGCGTTCTCGCACTATTCTGAGGTCAAAAGCACGATTTGAGTCTGTACCGTCAAAAACGCGTTTTCGCACTATTCTGAGGTCAAAAGCACGATTTGAGTCTGTACCGTCAAAAACGCGTTTTCGCACTATTCTGAGGTCAAAAGTTCGATTTGGGTCTGTACCGTCAAAAACGCGTTTTCGCACTATTCTGAGGTCAAAAGTTCGATTTGGGTCTGTACCGTCAAAAACGCGTTTTCGCACTATTCTGAGCTCAAAAGTTCGATTTGGGTCTGTACCGTCAAAAACGCGTTTTCGCACTATTCTGAGGTCAAAAGCACGATTTGAGTCTGTACCGTCAAAAACGCGTTTTCGCACTATTCTGGGGTCAAAAGCACGATTTGAGCCATCTGTACCGTCAAAAACGCGTTCTCGCACTATTCTGAGGTCAAAAGCACGATTTGAGTCTGTACCGTCAAAAACGCGTTTTCGCACTATTCTGAGGTCAAAAGTTCGATTTGGGTCTGTACCGTCAAAAACGCGTTTTCGCACTATTCTGAGGTCAAAAGTTCGATTACATAATTGTCTTTCGAGCGACTGAAATTTTTGCTATATAATATTGCACTTATGTTAATTCAGTTTAATTTAATAAGTTATTTTTTTTTTTTTGTTTGTAATTAATTTACGTTTCCTTTTTCTCTTTTTCTCTTATATAATGTCCTGTAATTGGAGTTCTCCTGTTGGACAATATACGATTATTATTATTATTATTATTATTTGGGTCAGTACCGTCAAAAACGCGTTTTCGCACTATTCTGAGGTCAAAAGCACGATTTGAGCCATCTGTACCGTCAAAAACGCGTTCTCGCACTATTCTGGGGTCAAAAGCACGATTTGAGCCATCTGTACCGTCAAAAACGCGTTTTCGCACTATTCTGAGGTCAAAAGTTCGATTTGGGTCTGTACCGTCAAAAACGCGTTTTCGCACTATTCTGAGGTCAAAAGTTCGATTACATAATTGTCTTTCGAGCGACTGAAATTTTTGCTATATAATATTGCACTTATGTTAATTCAGTTTAATTTAATAAGTTATTTTTTTTTTCTTGTTTGTAATTAATTTACGTTTCCTTTTTCTCTTTTTCTCTTATATAATGTCCTGTAATTGGAGTTCTCCTGTTGGACAATATACGATTATTATTATTATTATTATTATTTGGGTCAGTACCGTCAAAAACGCGTTTTCGCACTATTCTGAGGTCAAAAGCACGATTTGAGCCATCTGTACCGTCAAAAACGCGTTCTCGCACTATTCTGGGGTCAAAAGCACGATTTGAGCCATCTGTACCGTCAAAAACGCGTTTTCGCACTATTCTGAGGTCAAAAGTTCGATTTGGGTCTGTACCGTCAAAAACGCGTTTTCGCACTATTCTGAGGTCAAAAGCACGATTTGAGCCATCTGTACCGTCAAAAACGCGTTCTCGCACTATTCTGGGGTCAAAAGCACGATTTAAGCCATCTGTACCGTCAAAAACGCGTTCTCGCACTATTCTGGGGTCAAAAGCACGATTTGAGCCATCTGTACCGTCAAAAACGCGTTTTCGCACTATTCTGAGGTCAAAAGCACGATTTGAGCCATCTGTACCGTCAAAAACGCGTTCTCGCACTATTCTGAGGTCAAAAGCACGATTTGAGTCTGTACCGTCAAAAACGCGTTTTCGCACTATTCTGAGGTCAAAAGCACGATTTGAGTCTGTACCGTCAAAAACGCGTTTTCGCACTATTCTGAGGTCAAAAGTTCGATTTGGGTCTGTACCGTCAAAAACGCGTTTTCGCACTATTCTGAGGTCAAAAGTTCGATTTGGGTCTGTACCGTCAAAAACGCGTTTTCGCACTATTCTGAGGTCAAAAGTTCGATTTGGGTCTGTACCGTCAAAAACGCGTTTTCGCACTATTCTGAGGTCAAAAGCACGATTTGAGTCTGTACCGTCAAAAACGCGTTTTCGCACTATTCTGGGGTCAAAAGCACGATTTGAGCCATCTGTACCGTCAAAAACGCGTTCTCGCACTATTCTGAGGTCAAAAGCACGATTTGAGTCTGTACCGTCAAAAACGCGTTTTCGCACTATTCTGAGGTCAAAAGCACGATTTGAGTCTGTACCGTCAAAAACGCGTTTTCGCACTATTCTGAGGTCAAAAGCACGATTTGAGTCTGTACCGTCAAAAACGCGTTTTCGCACTATTCTGAGGTCAAAAGTTCGATTTGGGTCTGTACCGTCAAAAACGCGTTTTCGCACTATTCTGAGGTCAAAAGCACGATTTGAGCCATCTGTACCGTCAAAAACGCGTTCTCGCACTATTCTGGGGTCAAAAGCACGATTTGAGCCATCTGTACCGTCAAAAACGCGTTCTCACACTATTCTGGGGTCAAAAGCACGATTTGAGCCATCTGTACCGTCAAAAACGCGTTTTCGCACTATTCTGAGGTCAAAAGCACGATTTGAGCCATCTGTACCGTCAAAAACGCGTTCTCGCACTATTCTGAGGTCAAAAGCACGATTTGAGTCTGTACCGTCAAAAACGCGTTTTCGCACTATTCTGAGGTCAAAAGTTCGATTTGGGTCTGTACCGTCAAAAACGCGTTTTCGCACTATTCTGAGGTCAAAAGTTCGATTACATAATTGTCTTTCGAGCGACTGAAATTTTTGCTATATAATATTGCACTTATGTTAATTCAGTTTAATTTAATAAGTTATTTTTTTTTTTTTGTTTGTAATTAATTTACGTTTCCTTTTTCTCTTTTTCTCTTATATAATGTCCTGTAATTGGAGTTCTCCTGTTGGACAATATACGATTATTATTATTATTATTATTATTTGGGTCAGTACCGTCAAAAACGCGTTTTCGCACTATTCTGAGGTCAAAAGCACGATTTGAGCCATCTGTACCGTCAAAAACGCGTTCTCGCACTATTCTGGGGTCAAAAGCACGATTTGAGCCATCTGTACCGTCAAAAACGCGTTTTCGCACTATTCTGAGGTCAAAAGTTCGATTTGGGTCTGTACCGTCAAAAACGCGTTTTCGCACTATTCTGAGGTCAAAAGTTCGATTACATAATTGTCTTTCGAGCGACTGAAATTTTTGCTATATAATATTGCACTTATGTTAATTCAGTTTAATTTAATAAGTTATTTTTTTTTTTTTGTTTGTAATTAATTTACGTTTCCTTTTTCTCTTTTTCTCTTATATAATGTCCTGTAATTGGAGTTCTCCTGTTGGACAATATACGATTATTATTATTATTATTATTATTTGGGTCAGTACCGTCAAAAACGCGTTTTCGCACTATTCTGAGGTCAAAAGCACGATTTGAGCCATCTGTACCGTCAAAAACGCGTTCTCGCACTATTCTGGGGTCAAAAGCACGATTTGAGCCATCTGTACCGTCAAAAACGCGTTTTCGCACTATTCTGAGGTCAAAAGTTCGATTTGGGTCTGTACCGTCAAAAACGCGTTCTCGCACTATTCTGGGGTCAAAAGCACGATTTGAGCCATCTGTACCGTCAAGAGCGCGTTTTCGCACTATTCTGAGGTCAACAGCACGATTTGAGCCATCTGTACCGTCAAAAACGCGTTCTCGCACTATTCTGAGGTCAAAAGCACGATTTGAGTCTGTACCGTCAAAAACGCGTTTTCGCACTATTCTGAGGTCAAAAGCACGATTTGAGTCTGTACCGTCAAAAACGCGTTCTCGCACTATTCTGGGGTCAAAAGCACGATTTGAGCCATCTGTACCGTCAAGAGCGCGTTTTCGCACTATTCTGAGGTCAACAGCACGATTTGAGCCATCTGTACCGTCAAAAACGCGTTCTCGCACTATTCTGAGGTCAAAAGCACGATTTGAGTCTGTACCGTCAAAAACGCGTTTTCGCACTATTCTGAGGTCAAAAGCACGATTTGAGTCTGTACCGTCAAAAACGCGTTTTCGCACTATTCTGAGGTCAAAAGCACGATTTGAGCCATCTGTACCGTCAAAAACGCGTTCTCGCACTATTCTGGGGTCAAAAGCACGATTTGAGCCATCTGTACCGTCAAAAACGCGTTTTCGCACTATTCTGAGGTCAAAAGCACGATTTGAGTCTGTACCGTCAAAATCGCGTTTTCGCACTATTCTGAGGTCAAAAGCACGATTTGAGCCATCTGTACCGTCAAAAACGCGTTCTCGCACTATTCTGGGGTCAAAAGCACGATTTGAGCCATCTGTACCGACAAAAAGGCGTTCTCGCACTATTCTGAGGTCAAAAGCACGATTTGAGTCTGTACCGTCAAAAACGCGTTTTCGCACTATTCTGAGGTCAAAAGCACGATTTGAGTCTGTACCGTCAAAAACGCGTTTTCGCACTATTCTGAGGTCAAAAGTTCGATTTGGGTCTGTACCGTCAAAAACGCGTTTTCGCACTATTCTGAGGTCAAAAGTTCGATTTGGGTCTGTACCGTCAAAAACGCGTTTTCGCACTATTCTGAGGTCAAAAGTTCGATTTGGGTCTGTACCGTCAAAAACGCGTTTTCGCACTATTCTGAGGTCAAAAGCACGATTTGAGTCTGTACCGTCAAAAACGCGTTTTCGCACTATTCTGAGGTCAAAAGCACGATTTGAGCCATCTGTACCGTCAAAAACGCGTTCTCGCACTATTCTGGGGTCAAAAGCACGATTTGAGCCATCTGTACCGTCAAAAACGCGTTTTCGCACTATTCTGAGGTCAAAAGTTCGATTTGGGTCTGTACCGTCAAAAACGCGTTTTCGCACTATTCTGAGGTCAAAAGTTCGATTACATAATTGTCTTTCGAGCGACTGAAATTTTTGCTATATAATATTGCACTTATGTTAATTCAGTTTAATTTAATAAGTTATTTTTTTTTTCTTGTTTGTAATTAATTTACGTTTCCTTTTTCTCTTTTTCTCTTATATAATGTCCTGTAATTGGAGTTCTCCTGTTGGACAATATACGATTATTATTATTATTATTATTATTTGGGTCAGTACCGTCAAAAACGCGTTTTCGCACTATTCTGAGGTCAAAAGCACGATTTGAGCCATCTGTACCGTCAAAAACGCGTTCTCGCACTATTCTGGGGTCAAAAGCACGATTTGAGCCATCTGTACCGTCAAAAACGCGTTTTCGCACTATTCTGAGGTCAAAAGTTCGATTTGGGTCTGTACCGTCAAAAACGCGTTTTCGCACTATTCTGAGGTCAAAAGCACGATTTGAGCCATCTGTACCGTCAAAAACGCGTTCTCGCACTATTCTGGGGTCAAAAGCACGATTTAAGCCATCTGTACCGTCAAAAACGCGTTCTCGCACTATTCTGAGGTCAAAAGTTCGATTTGGGTCTGTACCGTCAAAAACGCGTTCTCGCACTATTCTGGGGTCAAAAGCACGATTTGAGCCATCTGTACCGTCAAGAACGCGTTTTCGCACTATTCTGAGGTCAACAGCACGATTTGAGCCATCTGTACCGTCAAAAACGCGTTCTCGCACTATTCTGAGGTCAAAAGCACGATTTGAGTCTGTACCGTCAAAAACGCGTTTTCGCACTATTCTGAGGTCAAAAGCACGATTTGAGTCTGTACCGTCAAAAACGCGTTCTCGCACTATTCTGGGGTCAAAAGCACGATTTGAGCCATCTGTACCGTCAAAAACGCGTTTTCGCACTATTCTGAGGTCAAAAGCACGATTTGAGTCTGTACCGTCAAAAACGCGTTTTCGCACTATTCTGAGGTCAAAAGCACGATTTGAGTCTGTACCGTCAAAAACGCGTTTTCGCACTATTCTGAGGTCAAAAGCACGATTTGAGCTATCTGTACCGTCAAAAACGCGTTTTCGCACTATTCTGAGGTCAAAAGCACGATTTGAGTCTGTACCGTCAAAATCGCGTTTTCGCACTATTCTGAGGTCAAAAGCACGATTTGAGCCATCTGTACCGTCAAAAACGCGTTCTCGCACTATTCTGGGGTCAAAAGCACGATTTGAGCCATCTGTACCGACAAAAAGGCGTTCTCGCACTATTCTGAGGTCAAAAGCACGATTTGAGTCTGTACCGTCAAAAACGCGTTTTCGCACTATTCTGAGGTCAAAAGCACGATTTGAGTCTGTACCGTCAAAAACGCGTTTTCGCACTATTCTGAGGTCAAAAGTTCGATTTGGGTCTGTACCGTCAAAAACGCGTTTTCGCACTATTCTGAGGTCAAAAGCACGATTTGAGTCTGTACCGTCAAAAACGCGTTTTCGCACTATTCTGGGGTCAAAAGCACGATTTGAGCTATCTGTACCGTCAAAAACGCGTTTTCGCACTATTCTGAGGTCAAAAGCACGATTTGAGCTATCTGTACCGTCAAAAACGCGTTTTCGCACTATTCTGAGGTCAAAAGCACGATTTGAGTCTGTACCGTCAAAATCGCGTTTTCGCACTATTCTGAGGTCAAAAGCACGATTTGAGCCATCTGTACCGTCAAAAACGCGTTCTCGCACTATTCTGGGGTCAAAAGCACGATTTGAGCCATCTGTACCGACAAAAAGGCGTTCTCGCACTATTCTGAGGTCAAAAGCACGATTTGAGTCTGTACCGTCAAAAACGCGTTTTCGCACTATTCTGAGGTCAAAAGCACGATTTGAGTCTGTACCGTCAAAAACGCGTTTTCGCACTATTCTGAGGTCAAAAGTTCGATTTGGGTCTGTACCGTCAAAAACGCGTTTTCGCACTATTCTGAGGTCAAAAGCACGATTTGAGTCTGTACCGTCAAAAACGCGTTTTCGCACTATTCTGGGGTCAAAAGCACGATTTGAGCCATCTGTACCGTCAAAAACGCGTTCTCGCACTATTCTGAGGTCAAAAGCACGATTTGAGTCTGTACCGTCAAAAACGCGTTTTCGCACTATTCTGAGGTCAAAAGTTCGATTTGGGTCTGTACCGTCAAAAACGCGTTTTCGCACTATTCTGAGGTCAAAAGTTCGATTACATAATTGTCTTTCGAGCGACTGAAATTTTTGCTATATAATATTGCACTTATGTTAATTCAGTTTAATTTAATAAGTTATTTTTTTTTTCTTGTTTGTAATTAATTTACGTTTCCTTTTTCTCTTTTTCTCTTATATAATGTCCTGTAATTGGAGTTCTCCTGTTGGACAATATACGATTATTATTATTATTATTATTATTTGGGTCAGTACCGTCAAAAACGCGTTTTCGCACTATTCTGAGGTCAAAAGCACGATTTGAGCCATCTGTACCGTCAAAAACGCGTTCTCGCACTATTCTGGGGTCAAAAGCACGATTTGAGCCATCTGTACCGTCAAAAACGCGTTTTCGCACTATTCTGAGGTCAAAAGTTCGATTTGGGTCTGTACCGTCAAAAACGCGTTTTCGCACTATTCTGAGGTCAAAAGCACGATTTGAGCCATCTGTACCGTCAAAAACGCGTTCTCGCACTATTCTGGGGTCAAAAGCACGATTTGAGCCATCTGTACCGTCAAAAACGCGTTCTCGCACTATTCTGGGGTCAAAAGCACGATTTGAGCCATTTGTACCGTCAAAAACGCGTTTTCGCACTATTCTGAGGTCAAAAGCACGATTTGAGCCATCTGTACCGTCAAAAACGCGTTCTCGCACTATTCTGAGGTCAAAAGCACGATTTGAGTCTGTACCGTCAAAAACGCGTTTTCGCACTATTCTGAGGTCAAAAGCACGATTTGAGTCTGTACCGTCAAAAACGCGTTTTCGCACTATTCTGGGGTCAAAAGCACGATTTGAGCCATCTGTACCGTCATAAACGCGTTTTCGCACTATTCTGAGGTCAAAAGCACGATTTGAGCCATCTGTACCGTCAAAAACGCGTTCTCGCACTATTCTGGGGTCAAAAGCACGATTTGAGCCATCTGTACCGTCAAAAACGCGTTCTCACACTATTCTGGGGTCAAAAGCACGATTTGAGCCGTCTGTACCGTCAAAAACGCGTTCTCGCACTATTCTGGGGTCAAAAGCACGATTTGAGCCATCTGTACCGTCAAAAACGCGTTTTCGCACTATTCTGAGGTCAAAAGCACGATTTGAGCCATCTGTACCGTCAAAAACGCGTTCTCGCACTATTCTGAGGTCAAAAGCACGATTTGAGTCTGTACCGTCAAAAACGCGTTTTCGCACTATTCTGAGGTCAAAAGCACGATTTGAGTCTGTACCGTCAAAAACGCGTTTTCGCACTATTCTGAGGTCAAAAGCACGATTTGAGTCTGTACCGTCAAAAACGCGTTTTCGCACTATTCTGAGGTCAAAAGTTCGATTTGGGTCTGTACCGTCAAAAACGCGTTTTCGCACTATTCTGAGGTCAAAAGCACGATTTGAGCCATCTGTACCGTCAAAAACGCGTTCTCGCACTATTCTGGGGTCAAAAGCACGATTTGAGCCATCTGTACCGTCAAAAACGCGTTCTCACACTATTCTGGGGTCAAAAGCACGATTTGAGCCGTCTGTACCGTCAAAAACGCGTTCTCGCACTATTCTGGGGTCAAAAGCACGATTTGAGCCATCTGTACCGTCAAAAACGCGTTTTCGCACTATTCTGAGGTCAAAAGCACGATTTGAGCCGTCTGTACCGTCAAAAACGCGTTCTCGCACTATTCTGAGGTCAAAAGCACGATTTGAGTCTGTACCGTCAAAAACGCGTTTTCGCACTATTCTGGGGTCAAAAGCACGATTTGAGCCATCTGTACCGTCAAAAACGCGTTCTCGCACTATTCTGAGGTCAAAAGCACGATTTGAGTCTGTACCGTCAAAAACGCGTTTTCGCACTATTCTGAGGTCAAAAGTTCGATTTGGGTCTGTACCGTCAAAAACGCGTTTTCGCACTATTCTGAGGTCAAAAGTTCGATTTGGGTCTGTACCGTCAAAAACGCGTTTTCGCACTATTCTGAGGTCAAAAGTTCGATTTGGGTCTGTACCGTCAAAAACGCGTTTTCGCACTATTCTGAGGTCAAAAGCACGATTTGAGTCTGTACCGTCAAAAACGCGTTTTCGCACTATTCTGGGGTCAAAAGCACGATTTGAGCCATCTGTACCGTCAAAAACGCGTTCTCGCACTATTCTGAGGTCAAAAGCACGATTTGAGTCTGTACCGTCAAAAACGCGTTTTCGCACTATTCTGAGGTCAAAAGTTCGATTTGGGTCTGTACCGTCAAAAACGCGTTTTCGCACTATTCTGAGGTCAAAAGTTCGATTACATAATTGTCTTTCGAGCGACTGAAATTTTTGCTATATAATATTGCACTTATGTTAATTCAGTTTAATTTAATAAGTTATTTTTTTTTTTGTTTGTAATTAATTTACGTTTCCTTTTTCTCTTTTTCTCTTATATAATGTCCTGTAATTGGAGTTCTCCTGTTGGACAATATACGATTATTATTATTATTATTATTATTTGGGTCAGTACCGTCAAAAACGCGTTTTCGCACTATTCTGAGGTCAAAAGCACGATTTGAGCCATCTGTACCGTCAAAAACGCGTTCTCGCACTATTCTGGGGTCAAAAGCACGATTTGAGCCATCTGTACCGTCAAAAACGCGTTTTCGCACTATTCTGAGGTCAAAAGTTCGATTTGGGTCTGTACCGTCAAAAACGCGTTTTCGCACTATTCTGAGGTCAAAAGTTCGATTTGGGTCTGTACCGTCAAAAACGCGTTTTCGCACTATTCTGAGGTCAAAAGCACGATTTGAGCCATCTGTACCGTCAAAAACGCGTTCTCGCACTATTCTGGGGTCAAAAGCACGATTTAAGCCATCTGTACCGTCAAAAACGCGTTCTCGCACTATTCTGGGGTCAAAAGCACGATTTGAGTCATCTGTACCGTCAAAAACGCGTTTTCGCACTATTCTGAGGTCAAAAGCACGATTTGAGCCATCTGTACCGTCAAAAACGCGTTCTCGCACTATTCTGAGGTCAAAAGCACGATTTGAGTCTGTACCGTCAAAAACGCGTTTTCGCACTATTCTGAGGTCAAAAGCACGATTTGAGTCTGTACCGTCAAAAACGCGTTTTCGCACTATTCTGAGGTCAAAAGTTCGATTTGGGTCTGTACCGTCAAAAACGCGTTTTCGCACTATTCTGAGGTCAAAAGTTCGATTTGGGTCTGTACCGTCAAAAACGCGTTTTCGCACTATTCTGAGGTCAAAAGTTCGATTTGGGTCTGTACCGTCAAAAACGCGTTTTCGCACTATTCTGAGGTCAAAAGCACGATTTGAGTCTGTACCGTCAAAAACGCGTTTTCGCACTATTCTGGGGTCAAAAGCACGATTTGAGCCATCTGTACCGTCAAAAACGCGTTCTCGCACTATTCTGAGGTCAAAAGCACGATTTGAGTCTGTACCGTCAAAAACGCGTTTTCGCACTATTCTGAGGTCAAAAGTTCGATTTGGGTCTGTACCGTCAAAAACGCGTTTTCGCACTATTCTGAGGTCAAAAGTTCGATTACATAATTGTCTTTCGAGCGACTGAAATTTTTGCTATATAATATTGCACTTATGTTAATTCAGTTTAATTTAATGTTATTTTTTTTTTTTTGTTTGTAATTAATTTACGTTTCCTTTTTCTCTTTTTCTCTTATATAATGTCCTGTAATTGGAGTTCTCCTGTTGGACAATATACGATTATTATTATTATTATTATTATTTGGGTCAGTACCGTCAAAAACGCGTTTTCGCACTATTCTGAGGTCAAAAGCACGATTTGAGCCATCTGTACCGTCAAAAACGCGTTCTCGCACTATTCTGGGGTCAAAAGCACGATTTGAGCCATCTGTACCGTCAAAAACGCGTTTTCGCACTATTCTGAGGTCAAAAGTTCGATTTGGGTCTGTACCGTCAAAAACGCGTTTTCGCACTATTCTGAGGTCAAAAGTTCGATTTGGGTCTGTACCGTCAAAAACGCGTTTTCGCACTATTCTGAGGTCAAAAGTTCGATTAAATAATTGTCTTTCGAGCGACTGAAATTTTTGCTATATAATATTGCACTTATGTTAATTCAGTTTAATTTAATAAGTTATTTTTTTTTTCTTGTTTGTAATTAATTTACGTTTCCTTTTTCTCTTTTTCTCTTATATAATGTCCTGTAATTGGAGTTCTCCTGTTGGACAATATACGATTATTATTATTATTATTATTATTTGGGTCAGTACCGTCAAAAACGCGTTTTCGCACTATTCTGAGGTCAAAAGCACGATTTGAGCCATCTGTACCGTCAAAAACGCGTTCTCGCACTATTCTGGGGTCAAAAGCACGATTTGAGCCATCTGTACCGTCAAAAACGCGTTTTCGCACTATTCTGAGGTCAAAAGTTCGATTTGGGTCTGTACCGTCAAAAACGCGTTTTCGCACTATTCTGAGGTCAAAAGCACGATTTGAGCCATCTGTACCGTCAAAAACGCGTTCTCGCACTATTCTGGGGTCAAAAGCACGATTTAAGCCATCTGTACCGTCAAAAACGCGTTCTCGCACTATTCTGGGGTCAAAAGCACGATTTGAGCCATCTGTACCGTCAAAAACGCGTTTTCGCACTATTCTGAGGTCAAAAGCACGATTTGAGCCATCTGTACCGTCAAAAACGCGTTCTCGCACTATTCTGAGGTCAAAAGCACGATTTGAGTCTGTACCGTCAAAAACGCGTTTTCGCACTATTCTGAGGTCAAAAGCACGATTTGAGTCTGTACCGTCAAAAACGCGTTTTCGCACTATTCTGAGGTCAAAAGTTCGATTTGGGTCTGTACCGTCAAAAACGCGTTTTCGCACTATTCTGAGGTCAAAAGTTCGATTTGGGTCTGTACCGTCAAAAACGCGTTTTCGCACTATTCTGAGGTCAAAAGTTCGATTTGGGTCTGTACCGTCAAAAACGCGTTTTCGCACTATTCTGAGGTCAAAAGCACGATTTGAGTCTGTACCGTCAAAAACGCGTTTTCGCACTATTCTGGGGTCAAAAGCACGATTTGAGCCATCTGTACCGTCAAAAACGCGTTCTCGCACTATTCTGAGGTCAAAAGCACGATTTGAGTCTGTACCGTCAAAAACGCGTTTTCGCACTATTCTGAGGTCAAAAGTTCGATTTGGGTCTGTACCGTCAAAAACGCGTTTTCGCACTATTCTGAGGTCAAAAGTTCGATTACATAATTGTCTTTCGAGCGACTGAAATTTTTGCTATATAATATTGCGCTTATGTTAATTCAGTTTAATTTAATAAGTAATTTTTTTTTTTTGTTTGTAATTAATTTACGTTTCCTTTTTCTCTTTTTCTCTTATATAATGTCCTGTAATTGGAGTTCTCCTGTTGGACAATATACGATTATTATTATTATTATTATTATTTGGGTCAGTACCGTCAAAAACGCGTTTTCGCACTATTCTGAGGTCAAAAGCACGATTTGAGCCATCTGTACCGTCAAAAACGCGTTCTCGCACTATTCTGGGGTCAAAAGCACGATTTGAGCCATCTGTACCGTCAAAAACGCGTTTTCGCACTATTCTGAGGTCAAAAGTTCGATTTGGGTCTGTACCGTCAAAAACGCGTTTTCGCACTATTCTGAGGTCAAAAGCACGATTTGAGCCATCTGTACCGTCAAAAACGCGTTCTCGCACTATTCTGGGGTCAAAAGCACGATTTGAGCCATCTGTACCGTCAAAAACGCGTTCTCGCACTATTCTGGGGTCAAAAGCACGATTTGAGCCATCTGTACCGTCAAAAACGCGTTTTCGCACTATTCTGAGGTCAAAAGCACGATTTGAGCCATCTGTACCGTCAAAAACGCGTTCTCGCACTATTCTGAGGTCAAAAGCACGATTTGAGTCTGTACCGTCAAAAACGCGTTTTCGCACTATTCTGAGGTCAAAAGCACGATTTGAGTCTGTACCGTCAAAAACGCGTTTTCGCACTATTCTGGGGTCAAAAGCACGATTTGAGCCATCTGTACCGTCAAAAACGCGTTTTCGCACTATTCTGAGGTCAAAAGCACGATTTGAGCCATCTGTACCGTCAAAAACGCGTTCTCGCACTATTCTGGGGTCAAAAGCACGATTTGAGCCATCTGTACCGTCAAAAACGCGTTCTCACACTATTCTGGGGTCAAAAGCACGATTTGAGCCGTCTGTACCGTCAAAAACGCGTTCTCGCACTATTCTGGGGTCAAAAGCACGATTTGAGCCATCTGTACCGTCAAAAACGCGTTTTCGCACTATTCTGAGGTCAAAAGCACGATTTGAGCCATCTGTACCGTCAAAAACGCGTTCTCGCACTATTCTGAGGTCAAAAGCACGATTTGAGTCTGTACCGTCAAAAACGCGTTTTCGCACTATTCTGAGGTCAAAAGCACGATTTGAGTCTGTACCGTCAAAAACGCGTTTTCGCACTATTCTGAGGTCAAAAGCACGATTTGAGTCTGTACCGTCAAAAACGCGTTTTCGCACTATTCTGAGGTCAAAAGTTCGATTTGGGTCTGTACCGTCAAAAACGCGTTTTCGCACTATTCTGAGGTCAAAAGCACGATTTGAGCCATCTGTACCGTCAAAAACGCGTTCTCGCACTATTCTGGGGTCAAAAGCACGATTTGAGCCATCTGTACCGTCAAAAACGCGTTCTCACACTATTCTGGGGTCAAAAGCACGATTTGAGCCGTCTGTACCGTCAAAAACGCGTTCTCGCACTATTCTGGGGTCAAAAGCACGATTTGAGCCATCTGTACCGTCAAAAACGCGTTTTCGCACTATTCTGAGGTCAAAAGCACGATTTGAGCCGTCTGTACCGTCAAAAACGCGTTCTCGCACTATTCTGAGGTCAAAAGCACGATTTGAGTCTGTACCGTCAAAAACGCGTTTTCGCACTATTCTGAGGTCAAAAGTTCGATTTGGGTCTGTACCGTCAAAAACGCGTTTTCGCACTATTCTGAGGTCAAAAGTTCGATTACATAATTGTCTTTCGAGCGACTGAAATTTTTGCTATATAATATTGCACTTATGTTAATTCAGTTTAATTTAATAAGTTATTTTTTTTTTTGTTTGTAATTAATTTACGTTTCCTTTTTCTCTTTTTCTCTTATATAATGTCCTGTAATTGGAGTTCTCCTGTTGGACAATATACGATTATTATTATTATGATTAGAACTTCTTTGGGGCCGAAAAACTACTACCATTAGCATCATAGGCCGGTGCCGAGCCTGCGCTCGAACTGGGCTTGGAGGAACGACACCGTCTAACAATGCTTCTATAAATCCGCGGCCCCCCGCGCTCGACGCTATTATTATCAGTGATTTTAGGCCAGTGGAACCTGCAGAAGGCTGTTTTCGCTACTAAATTAAAGATGTCGCTGGCTTGCACTTTTGCACACGTTGGAATTATGTGATGCGGCAACACCGGATTCGGTGGTTTCTGCTCAGATAACGAACTGCTCTGTTTGTAACTTACAAAAATAGTCAAATTGCTATCAAAGCCGTTAAAATTTATGGATGCGGATATGGTCAAAATAGATAAAGATGTACGTAATTAAGGTAGATGTGAAATGCGAAATTCAAAAAACTCCTATTTACCAATAGATGATAAGGTCGAATATTTTCTGATGATTGACATCACATTTTGTCAATTTTTGAATATTTTGAACGACGATACATCGTTTTCGTAATCGAGTCTCAGGATGATCGTTGACTTGCAGGTACCGACCATTGTCTGCGGTATGTAAGAACCGCCTGGAACAGCCCGAAACTGCCATCATGGCAGTGGAAAATTTCCACGAACTGCGGATCTAGAAAAGCGAAAATGTTACATTTTCGCTTCTCTGGGCCCGCCCCTCGTGGAAATTTTCAACATGTTCATGTGACAATTTCGAGAAAAGCCGGACATTTGATCTGCATTTAAGTTTCGTAAGCTTCTATGACACTGGAATAATCAGCTTCTGATTGTGAATGTTGATATTTCGTGCATTGACAGCTCTCGCCCTTCTTCGGCTATTTATTACTAATTTTGTACAATTCGTCATGGCAGGGTGCCAGACATCTTCCAGACAACTTACGTCAACTACGTAGGTACACATTCCTCACGTGGTCTTGATAACGCAAGAAGCAAAACAATTCTGTATGCGACACGTACAACCGTTTTGGGCTTTTCTGCTGGGATAACAACTGACTTAAGCTTCATCCATTCAAAATCTTGCTTTGACTGTTCTAGATCATTCGACTACCATCCAGCGCTCTCCCCGTCAGTTCTCTAATCTCAGGAAGATAGTCGACGCGGAGGTACTTCTACTATTGTCTGGCATGTAAGAACCGATTGGGAGATTTGAAGCTTTCCTGTCAAGGGCGGATATGTAAACCGTATTTCAACGTCTTAAGCACACGGCCAGAAGATTTTCGCTTCTTTAGGCCCGTACCTCGTGGAAATATTGGAGCTGCTGTTTTAACAATTTCGAGAATACGCTAATTTTTTGACAATCGACAACGTATTTTGACAGTTTTCGATCATTCGACTACTATCCAGCGCTCTCCTCCTCGGGCTTCGAATCTCAAGACGATAGTCGACGCGTAGGTACTTGTGCTATTGACTGCCATGTAAAAACCATTTGGAAAATCTCGGGAGAAATTTCTCGTTTTTCCTGCCAAGGACGAATATGCAAACCGTATCTGAACGTCTTAAGCACACTACCAGAATATTTTCGCTTCTCTAGGCCCGTAACCCGTGGAAACATTGGAGGTGCTGTTATGACTTATGAGAATACGCTACTTTTTTGACAACAGACATGTTTTGACAGTTTTCAATCATTCACTACCATCCAGCGTTCTCGTCAAGTTTCGAATCTCAAGACGACAGTCGACGCGCAGTTATTTCTACTATTGTCTGTCATGTATGAACCACCTGGGAAATGTCGATAGATTTCCCGCTATTGCTGTCAAGGGCAAATATGTAAACCATATATAAAAGTCTTAAGCACACTGCCAGAATATTTTGGCTTCTTTAGGTCCATACCTCGTGGAAATATTGGTGGTGCTGTTTTGACAATTTAGAGAACACGCTAATTTTTTGACAATCGGCAACGTATTTTGATAGTTTTCGATCATGAAGAGAATTTACGTGGACCACGTACACATTCCTCACGGGGTTTTGATAACGCGAGAATCAAGAGAATTCTGGATGCTACACGTTACAAACTTTCTGGATCTTTCCTGGGCTGCTGGGATGGCACCTGATTTAAACTATTGACGTGAGGGTCAGTCCATTGGAAACCTTGTCTAACAAACATATGACACCCTTGAGAGTCGAAGGACACTGATTTCGACCCCATTACCCTTCCAAAAGGGCGATTTGATGGGTGAATGTGCAAACCGCTTTAGCCGGGTACGCACCTAAGAGGTTACGTTTGCTGTTTTGACAATTTCGAGAATACGACAATCGACAAGCTATTTTGACAGTTTTCGATCATTCGGCTACTATCCAGTGTTCTCCTCAAGTTTCGAATCTCAAGACGACAGTGACGCGTAGGTACTTATACTATTGTCTGGCAGGTAAGAATCGGTTAGAAAATGTCGAGAGATGTCCCGCTTTTCCTGTCAAGGACAAACATGTAAACCGTATCTGAATGTCTTAAGCACACTGCCAGAATATTTTCGCTTCTTTAGGAACATACCTCGTGGAAATATTGGAGGTGCTGTTTTGTCAATTTCGAGAACACGCAAATTTTTTGACAATCGACAAAGTATTTTAACAGTTTTCGATCATTCGACTACCATCCAGCGTTCTCCTCATCAAGTTTCGAATCTCAAGACGACAGTCGACGCGTTGGTACTTCTACTATTGTCTGGCAGGTAAGAACCGGTTGGAAAATGTCGAGGGATTTCTCGCTTTTCCTGTCAAGGACAAATATGTAAACCGTATCTGAACGTCTTGAGCACACGGCCAGAATATTTTCGCTTCTCTAGGCCCGTACTCGTGGAAATATTGGAGGTGCTGTTTTGACAATTTCGAGAACACGCTAATTTTTTGACAATCGACAACGCATTTTGACAGTTTTCGATCATTCGACTGCCATCCAGGGGTCTCCCCATCAAGTTTCGAATCTCAAGACGACAGTGACGCGTAGGTACTTCTACTATTGTCTGGCAGGTAAGAATCGGTTAGAAAATGTCGAGAGATGTCCCGCTTTTCCTGTCAAGGACAAACATGTAAACCGTATCTGAATGTCTTAAGCACACTGCCAGAATATTTTCGCTTCTTTAGGCCCATACCTCGTGGAAATTTTGGAGGTGCTGTTTTGTCAATTTCGAGAACACGCAAATTTTTTGACAATCGACAAAGTATTTTAACAGTTTTCGATCATTCGACTACCATCCAGCCTTCTCCTCATCAAGTTTCGAATCTCAAGACGACAGTCGACGTGTCGGTACTTCTACTATTGTCTGGCAGGTAAGAACCGGTTGGAAAATGTCGAGGGGTTTCCCGCTTTTCCTGTCAAGGACAAATATGTAAACCGTATCTGAACGTCTTAAGCACACTGCCAGAATATTTTCGCTTCTTTAGGCCTATACCTCGTGTAAATATTGGAGGTGCTGCTTAGACAATTTCGAGAACACGCTAATTTTTTGACAATCGACAAAGTATTTTGACAGTTTTCGATCATTCGACTACCATCCAGCATTCTCCTCATCAAGTTTCGAATCTCAAGACGACAGTCGACGTGTAGGTACTTCTACTATTGTCTGGCAGGTAAGAACCGGTTGGAAAATGTCGAGGGATTTCCCGCTTTTCCTGTCAAGGACAAATATGTAAACCGTATCTGAACGTCTTAAGTACACTGCCAGAATATTTTCGCTTCTCTAGGCCCGTACCTCGTGGAAATATTGGAGGTGCTGTTCTGACAATTTTGAGAATACGCTAATTTTTTGACAACCGACAACGCATTTTGACAGTTTTCGATCATTCGACTACCATCCAGCGTTCTCCTCATCAAGCTTCGAATCTCAAGACGACAGTCGACGCGCAGGTACTTCTACTATTGTCTGGCAGGTAAGAGCCGGTTGGAAAATGTCGAGAGATTTCCCGCTTTTCCTGTCAAGGACAAACATGTAAACCGTATCTGAACGTCTTAAGCACACTGCCAGAATATTTTCGCTTCTTTAGGCCCATACCTCGTGGAAATATTGGAGGTGCAGTTTTGTCAATTTCGAGAACACGCTAATTTTTTGACAATCGACAAAGTATTTTAACAGTTTTCGATCATTCGACTATCATCCAGCGTTCTCCTCATCAAGTTTCGAATCTCAAGACGACAGTCGACGCGTTGGTACTTCTACTATTGTCTGGCAGGTAAGAACCGGTTGGAAAATGTCGAGAGATTTCCCGCTTTTCCTGTCAAGGACAAATATGTAAACCGTATCTGAACGTCTTAAGCACACTGCCAGAATATTTTCGCTTCTTTAGGCCCATACCTCGTGGAAATATTGGAGGTGCAGTTTTGTCAATTTCGAGAACACGCTAATTTTTTGACAATCGACAAAGTATTTTGACAGTTTTCGATCATTCGACTACCATCCAGCGTTCTCCTCATCAAGTTTCGAATCTCAAGGCGACAGTCGACGCGTTGGTACTTCTACTATTGTCTGGCAGGTAAGAACCGGTTGGAAAATGTCGAGAGATTTCCCGCTTTTCCTGTCAAGGACAAATATGTAAACCGTATCTGAACGTCTTACGCACACGGCCAGAATATTTTCGCTTCTCTAGGCCCGTACCTCGTTTAAAATATTGGGAGTGCTGTTCTGACAATTTTGAGAATACGCTAATTTTTTGACAATCGACAACGCATTTTGACAGTTTTCGATCATTCGACTAACATCCAGCGTTCTCGTCAAGTTTCGAATCTCAAGACGACAGTCGACGCGCAGTTATTTCTACTATTGTCTGGCATGTATGAACCACCTGGGAAATGTCGATAGATTTCCCGCTATTGCTGTCAAGGGCAAATATGTAAACCATATATAAAAGTCTTAAGCACACTGCCAGAATATTTTGGCTTCTTTAAGTCCATACCTCGTGGAAATATTGGTGGTGCTGTTTTGACAATTTCGAGAACACGCTAATTTTTTGACAATCATCAACGTATTTTGATAGTTTTCGATCATGAAGAGAATTTACGTGGACCACGTACACATTCCTCACGGGGTTTTGATAACGCGAGAATCAAGAGAATTCTGGATGCTACACGTTACAACCTTTCTGGATCTTTCCTTGGCTGCTGGGATGGCACCTGATTTAAACTATTGACATGAGGGTCAGTCCATTGGAAACCTTGTCTAACAAACATATGACACCCTTGAGAGTCGAAGGACACTGATTTCGACCCCATTACCCTTCCAAAAGGGCGATTTGATGGGTGAATGTGCAAACCACTTTAGCCGGGTACGCACCTAAGAGGTTACGTTTGCTGTTTTGACAATTTCGAGAATACGACACTCGACAACCTATTTTGACTGTTTTCGATCATTCGACTACCATCCAGCATTCTCCTCATCAAGTTTCGAATCTCAAGACGACAGTCGACGTGTAGGTACTTCTACTATTGTCTGGCAGGTAAGAACCGGTTGGAAAATGTCGAGGGATTTCCCGCTTTTCCTGTCAAGGACAAATATGTAAACCGTATCTGAACGTCTTAAGTACACTGCCAGAATATTTTCGCTTCTCTAGGCCCGTACCTCGTGGAAATATTGGAGGTGCTGTTCTGACAATTTTGAGAATACGCTAATTTTTTGACAACCGACAACGCATTTTGACAGTTTTCGATCATTCGACTACCATCCAGCGTTCTCCTCATCAAGTTTCGAATCTCAAGACGACAGTCGACGCGCAGGTACTTCTACTATTGTCTGGCAGGTAAGAACCGGTTGGAAAATGTCGAGAGATTTCCCGCTTTTCCTGTCAAGGACAAACATGTAAACCGTATCTGAACGTCTTAAGCACACTGCCAGAATATTTTCGCTTCTTTAGGCCCATACCTCGTGGAAATATTGGAGGTGCTGTTTTGTCAATTTCGAGAACACGCAAATTTTTTGACAATCGACAAAGTATTTTAACAGTTTTCGATCATTCGACTACCATCCAGCGTTCTCCTCATCAAGTTTCGAATCTCAAGACGACAGTCGACGCGTTGGTACTTCTACTATTGTCTGGCAGGTAAGAACCGGTTGGAAAATGTCGAGAGATTTCCCGCTTTTCCTGTCAAGGACAAATATGTAAACCGTATCTGAACGTCTTAAGCACACTGCCAGAATATTTTCGCTTCTTTAGGCCCATATCTCGTGGAAATATTGGAGGTGCTGTTTTGACAATTTCGAGAACACGCTAATTTTTTGACAATCGACAAAGTATTTTGACAGTTTTCGATCATTCGATTACCATCCAGCGTTCTCCTCATCAAGTTTCGAATCTCAAGACGACAGTCGACGCGTAGGTTCTTCTACTATTGTCTGGCAGGTAAGAACCGGTTGGAAAATCCCGCTTTTCCTGTCAAGGACAAATATGTAAACCGTATCTGAACGTCTTAAGCACACTGCCAGAATATTTTCGCTTCTTTAGGCCTATACCTCGTGTAAATATTGGAGGTGCTGCTTAGACAATTTCGAGAACACGCTAATTTTTTGACAATCGGCAACGTATTTTGACAGTTTTCGATCATGAAGAGACTTTACGTGGACCACGTACACATTCCTCACGGGGTTTTGATAACGCGAGAATCAAGAGAATTCTGGATGCTACACGTTACAACCTTTCTGGATCTTTCCTTGGCTGCTGGGATGGCACCTGATTTAAACTATTGACGTAAGGGTCAGTCCATTGGAAACCTTGTCTAACAAACATATGACACCCTTGAGAGTTGAAGGATACTGATTTCGACCCCATTACCCTTCCAAAAGGGCGATTTGATGGGTGAATGTGCAAACCACTTTAGCCGGGTACGCACGTAAGAGGTTACGTTTGCTGTTTTGACAATTTCGAGAATACGACAATCGACAACCTATTTTGACAGTTTTCGATCATTCGGCTACCATCCAGTGTTCTCATCAAGTTTCGAATCTCAAGACGACAGTCGACGTGTAGGTACTTCTACTATTGTCTGGCAGGTAAGAACCGGTTGGAAAATGTCGAGGGATTTCCAGCTTTTCCTGTCAAGGACAAACATGTAAACCGTATCTGAACGTCTTAAGTACACTGCCAGAATATTTTCGCTTCTTTAGGCCCATATCTCGTGGAAATATTGGAGGTGCTGTTTTGTCAATTTCGAGAACACGCTAATTTTTTGACAATCGACAAAGTATTTTAACAGTTTTCGATCATTCGACTACCATCCAGCCTTCTCCTCATCAAGTTTCGAATCTCAAGACGACAGTCGACGTGTAGGTACTTCTACTATTGTCTGGCAGGTAAGAACCGGTTGGAAAATGTCGAGGGATTTCCCGCTTTTCCTGTCAAGGACAAATATGTAAACCGTATCTGAACGTCTTAAGCACACTGCCAGAATATTTTCGCTTCTTTAGGCCCATATCTCGTGGAAATATTGGAGGTGCTGTTTTGACAATTTCGAGAACACGCTAATTTTTTGACAATCGACAAAGTATTTTGACAGTTTTCGATCATTCGATTACCATCCAGCGTTCTCCTCATCAAGTTTCGAATCTCAAGACGACAGTCGACGCGTAGGTTCTTCTACTATTGTCTGGCAGGTAAGAACCGGTTGGAAAATGTCGAGAGATTTCCCGCTTTTCCTGTCAAGGACAAATATGTAAACCGTATCTGAACGTCTTACGCACACGGCCAGAATATTTTCGCTTCTCTAGGCCCGTACCTCGTTTAAAATATTGGGAGTGCTGTTCTGACAATTTCGACAATACGCTAATTTTTTGACAATCGACAACGCATTTTGACAGTTTTCGATCATTCGACTAACATCCAGCGTTCTCGTCAAGTTTCGAATCTCAAGACGACAGTCGACGCGCAGTTATTTCTACTATTGTCTGGCATGTATGAGCCACCTGGGAAATGTCGATAGATTTCCCGCCATTGCTGTCAAGGGCAAATATGTAAACCATATATAAAAGTCTTAAGCACACTGCCAGAATATTTTGGCTTCTTTAGGTCCATACCTTGTGGAAATATTGATGGTGCTGTTTTGACAATTTCGAGAACACGCTAATTTTTTGACAATCATCAACGTATTTTGATAGTTTTCGATCATGAAGAGAATTTACGTGGACCACGTACACATTCCTCACGGGGTTTTGATAACGCGAGAATCAAGAGAATTCTGGATGCTACACGTTACAACCTTTCTGGATCTTTCCTTGGCTGCTGGGATGGCACCTGATTTAAACTATTGACATGAGGGTCAGTCCATTGGAAACCTTGTCTAACAAACATATGACACCCTTGAGAGTCGAAGGACACTGATTTCGACCCCATTACCCTTCCAAAAGGGCGATTTGATGGGTGAATGTGCAAACCACTGTAGCCGGGTAGGCGCCTAAGAGGTTACCTTTGCTGTTTTGACAATTTCGAGAATACGACACTCGACAACCTATTTTGACTGTTTTCGATCATTCGACTACCATCCAGCATTCTCCTCATCAAGTTTCGAATCTCAAGGCGACAGTCGACGCGTTGGTACTTCTACTATTGTCTGGCAGGTAAGAACCGGTTGGAAAATGTCGAGAGATTTCCCGCTTTTCCTGTCAAGGACAAATATGTAAACCGTATCTGAACGTCTTACGCACACGGCCAGAATATTTTCGCTTCTCTAGGCCCGTACCTCGTTTAAAATATTGGGAGTGCTGTTCTGACAATTTTGAGAATACGCTAATTTTTTGACAATCGACAACGCATTTTGACAGTTTTCGATCATTCGACTAACATCCAGCGTTCTCGTCAAGTTTCGAATCTCAAGACGACAGTCGACGCGCAGTTATTTCTACTATTGTCTGGCATGTATGAACCACCTGGGAAATGTCGATAGATTTCCCGCCATTGCTGTCAAGGGCAAATATGTAAACCATATATAAAAGTCTTAAGCACACTGCCAGAATATTTTGGCTTCTTTAGGTCCATACCTCGTGGAAATATTGGTGGTGCTGTTTTGACAATTTCGAGAACACGCATATTTTTTGACAATCATCAACGTATTTTGATAGTTTTCGATCATGAAGAGAATTTACGTGGACCACGTACACATTCCTCACGGGGTTTTGATAACGCGAGAATCAAGAGAATTCTGGATGCTACACGTTACAACCTTTCTGGATCTTTCCTTGGCTGCTGGGATGGCACCTGATTTAAACTATTGACATGAGGGTCAGTCCATTGGAAACCTTGTCTAACAAACATATGACACCCTTGAGAGTCGAAGGACACTGATTTCGACCCCATTACCCTTCCAAAAGGGCGATTTGATGGGTGAATGTGCAAACCACTGTAGCCGGGTACGCGCCTAAGAGGTTACGTTTGCTGTTTTGACAATTTCGAGAATACGACACTCGACAACCTATTTTGACTGTTTTCGATCATTCGACTACCATCCAGCATTCTCCTCATCAAGTTTCGAATCTCAAGACGACAGTCGACGTGTAGGTACTTCTACTATTGTCTGGCAGGTAAGAACCGGTTGGAAAATGTCGAGGGATTTCCCGCTTTTCCTGTCAAGGACAAATATGTAAACCGTATCTGAACGTCTTAAGTACACTGCCAAAATATTTTCGCTTCTTTAGGCCCATATCTCGTGGAAATATTGGAGGTGCCGTTTTGACAATTTCGAGAACACGTTAATTTTTTGACAATCGACAAAGTATTTTGACAGTTTTCGATCATTCGACTACCATCCAGCGTTCTCCTCATCAAGTTTCGAATCTCAAGACGACAGTCGACGCGTTGGTACTTCTACTATTGTCTGGCAGGTAAGAGCCGGTTGGAAAATGTCGAGAGATTTCCCGCTTTTCCTGTCAAGGACAAATATGTAAACCGTATCTGAACGTCTTAAGCACACTGCCAGAATATTTTCGCTTCTCTAGGCCCGTACCTCGTGGAAATATTGGAGGTGCTGTTCTGACAATATTGAGAATACGCTAATTTTTTGACAATCGACAACGCATTTTGACAGTTTTCGATCATTCGACTAACATCCAGCATTCTCCTTATCAAGTTTCGAAACTCAAGGCGATATCCGAGACGCGTAGGTACTTCTAAGATTGCCTGGCATGTAAGAACCGATTGGAAAATGTCGAGAGATCTCCCACTTTCCTTGTCAAGGGCAAATATGCAAACCGTATCTGAACGTCTTATGCGCACTGGCAGAATATTTTCGCTTCTCTAGGCCCGTAAACTGGAAAATTTGAGTGGTGCTGTATTGACAATTTCGACAACACGCTAATGTTTTGACAGTCAGCAACATATTTTGACAGTTTTCGATCATTCGACTAACATCCAGCGTTCTCCTTATCAAGTTTCGAAACTCAAGACGATAGTCGAGACGCGCAGGTACTTCTACTATTGCCTGGCATGTAAGAACCGATTGGGAAATGTCGAGAGATCTCCCACTTTCCTTGTCAAGGGCAAATATGCAAACCGTATCTGAACGTCTTATGCGCACTGGCAGAATATTTTCGCTTATCTAGGCCCGTAAACTGGAAAATTTGAGTGGTGCTGTATTGACAATTTCGACAACACGCTAATGTTTTGACAGTCAGCAACATATTTTGACAGTTTTCGATCATTCGACTAACATCCAGCGTTCTCCTTATCAAGTTTCAAAACTCAAGACGATAGTCGAGACGCGTAGGTACTTCTACTATTGCCTGGCATGTAAGAACCGATTGGAAAATGTCGAGAGATCTCCCACTTTCCTTGTCAAGGGCAAATATGCAAACCGTATCTGAACGTCTTATGCGCACTGGCAGAATATTTTCGCTTCTCTAGGCCCGTAAACTGGAAAATTTGAGTGGTGCTGTATTGACAATTTCGACAACACGCTAATGTTTTGACAGTCAGCAACATATTTTGACAGTTTTCGATCATTCGACTAACATCCAGCGTTCTCCTTATCAAGTTCCGAAACTCAAGACGATAGTCGAGACGCGTAGGTACTTCTACTATTGCCTGGCATGTAAGAACCGATTGGAAAATGTCGAGAGATCTCCCACTTTCCTTGTCAAGGGCACATATGCAAACCGTATCTGAACGTCTTATGCGCACTGGCAGAATGTTTTCGCTTCTCTAGGCCCGTAAACTGGAAAATTTGAGTGGTGCTGTATTGACAATTTCGACAACAGGCTAATGTTTTGACAGTCAGCAACATATTTTGACAGTTTTCGATCATTCGAATAACATCCAGCGTTCTCCTTATCAAGTTTCGAAACTCAAGACGATAGTCGAGACGCGTAGGTACTTCTACTATTGCCTGGCATGTAAGAACCGATTGGAAAATGTCGAGAGATCTCCCACTTTCCTTGTCAAGGGCAAATATGCAAACCGTATCTGAACGTCTTATGCGCACTGGCAGAATATTTTCGCTCCTCTAGGCCCGTAAACTGGAAAATTTGAGTGGTGCTGTATTGACAATTTCGACAACACGCTTTTACTGTCAAGGGCGAATATGTAAGCCCTATTGGAACGTCTTAAGCAGACTGATACAATATTTTCGCTTCTCTAGGCCCGTACCTCGTGGAAATATTGGAGGTGCTGTTCTGACAATTTAGAGAATACGCAAATTTTTTGACCTTCGACAACTTATTTTGACAGTTTTGACAATAGTCGACGGGTAGATACTTTTACTATTTTCTGGCATGTAAGAACAGATTGGAAAATATCGATAGATTTCCTGCTGTTCCTGTCAAGAGCGAATATGTAAACCGTATCTGAACGTCTTAAGCACACCGCCAGAATATTTTCGCTTCTCTAGACCCGTACTCTTGGAAATATGAGAGGTGCTGTATTGACAATTTCGACAATACGCTAATGTTTTGACAATCAGCAGCATATTTTTACAGTTTTCGATCATTCGACTAACATCCAGCATTCTCCTTATCAAGTTTCGAAACCCAAGACGATATCCGAGAAGCGTAGGTACTTCTACGATTGCCTGGCATGTAAGAACCGATTGGAAAATGTCGAGAGATTTCCCCCTTTTCCTTGTCAAGGGCAAATATGCAAACCGTATCAGAACGTCTTATGGGCACTGGCAGAATATTTTCGCTTCTCTAGGCCCGTACTCTTGGAAATATGAAAGGTGCTGTATTGACAATTTCGACAATACGCTAATGTTTTGACGATCAGCAACATATTTTGACATTTTTCGATCATTCGACTAACATCCAGCGTTCTCCTTATCAAGTTTCGAAACTCGAGACGATAGTCGAGACGCGTAGGTACTTCTACTATTGCCTGGCATGTAAGAACCGATTGGAAAATGTCGAGAGATCTCCCACTTTCCTTGTCAAGGGCAAATATGCAAACCGTATCTGAACGTCTTATGCGCACTGGCAGAATATTTTCGCTTCTCTAGGCCCGTAAACTGGAAAATTTGAGTGGTGCTGTATTGACAATTTCGACAACACGCTAATGTTTTGACAGTCAGCAACATATTTTGACAGTTTTCGATCATTCGACTAACATCCAGCGTTCTCCTTATCAAGTTTCGAAACTCAAGACGATAGTCGAGACGCGTAGGCACTTCTACTATTGCCTGGCATGTAAGAACCGATTGGAAAATGTCAAGAGATTTCACGCTTTTACTGTCAAGGGCGAATATGTAAGCCCTATTGGAACGTCTTAAGCAGACTGATACAATATTTTCGCTTCTCTAGGCCTGTACCTCGTGGAAATATTGGAGGTGCTGTTCTGACAATTTAGAGAATACGCAAATTTTTTGACCTTCGACAACTTATTTTGACAGTTTTCGATCATTCGACTGCCATCCAGCGTTCTCCTCATCAAGTTTCGAATCTCAAGACAATAGTCGACGGGTAGATACTTTTACTATTTTCTGGCATGTAAGAACAGATTGGAAAATATCGATAGATTTCCTGCTGTTCCTGTCAAGAGCGAATATGTAAACCGTATCTGAACGTCTTAAGCACACCGCCAGAATATTTTCGCTTCTCTAGGCCCGTACTCTTGGAAATATGAGAGGTGCTGTATTGACAATTTCGACAATACGCTAATGTTTTGACAATCAGCAGCATATTTTTACAGTTTTCGATCATTCGACTAACATCCAGCATTCTCCTTATCAAGTTTCGAAACCCAAGACGATATCCGAGAAGTGTAGGTACTTCTACGATTGCCTGGCATGTAAGAACCGATTGGAAAATGTCGAGAGATTTCCCCCTTTTCCTTGTCAAGGGCAAATATGCAAACCGTATCAGAACGTCTTATGGGCACTGGCAGAATATTTTCGCTTCTCTAGGCCCGTACTCTTGGAAATATGAAAGGTGCTGTATTGACAATTTCGACAATACGCTAATGTTTTGACGATCAGCAACATATTTTGACATTTTTCGATCATTCGACTAACATCCAGCGTTCTCCTTATCAAGTTTCGAAACTCAAGACGATAGTCGAGACGCGTAGGTACTTCTACTATTGCCTGGCATGTAATAACCGATTGGAAAATGTCAAGAGATTTCACGCTTTTACTGTCAAGGGCGAATATGTAAGCCCTATTGGAACGTCTTAAGCAGACTGATACAATATTTTCGCTTCTCTAGGCCCGTACCTCGTGGAAATATTGGAGGTGCTGTTCTGACAATTTAGAGAATACGCAAATTTTTTAACCTTCGACAACTTATTTTGACAGTTTTCGATCATTCGACTGCCGTCCAGCGTTCTCCTCATCAAGTTTCGAATCTCAAGACAATAGTCGACGGGCAGATACTTTTACTATTTTCTGGCATGTAAGAACAGATTGGAAAATATCGATAGATTTCCTGCTATTCCTGTCAAGAGCGAATATGTAAACCGTATCTGAACGTCTTAAGCACACTGCCAGAATATTTTCGCTTCTCTAGGCCCGTACCCTTGGAAATATGAGAGGTGCTGTTTTGACAATTCCGAGAATACGCTAATTTTTGACAATCGACAACGTATCGTGACAGTTTTCAAACATTCGACTACCATCCCTCGTTCTCCTCGTCAAATTTCTGGTTGTGCTCCAGCTATATCTGATGGGCAGAAAGGCTTTGCCCTTACTCAAAGTTTGGTTCGGGGACTCCGGATGGTTATCGATGGAGATGGACTTCGGAACAATCCGGTAACTGCTAATTCGCTCGTTCTCGAAGTGGATTACATGTGATTCCTCTCTAGGTCGTTCAAAAGGCGCAGACAACGAAAAAACCAACAATTAAACGGAACGACGATTTTCGAGCTGGTAGAGTGGAACTACGACGGTTGGATTTAAAATCCTCGTACAAAAAAACCCTAAAATTTTCGTTTTACAATCGGCTTTTGAATTATAATTTGTAACCCGACTTTGTAATGATTTAAAGTAATAAAATTTCTCACCTAGTTGTTCTTTGGGTTTTAATTTAGCTGGATTAAAAATTCGCAGCTGCCTTTAAAGATGGCGAAACGAAAAAGAACGTTTTTTGCCGCTTGTTCACAACGGTTGTCCCGGTCGGTAAAGTCGCACCTGACGCGCCAAATTTGATTTGAGTTATTGTTCGACCCTCGCGGATTTGTAACCGTTACAAGGTGCTGTTTTGACAATTTCATCAAGTTTGGAATCTCAAGACGATAGTTGACGCGTAGGTACTTTTACTATTGTTTGGCATGTAAGAATATATTGGAAAATATCGATAGATTTTTTCGCTACTTCTGTCAAGGGCGAATATGTAAAGCGTATCTGAACGTCTTAACCACATTGCCGGAATATTTTCGCTTCTCTAGGCCCGTACCCTTGGAAATATGAGTGGTGCTGTTTTGACAATTCCGAGAATACACTAATTTTTTGACAATAGACAACGTATTGTGACAGTTAGGGTGGCTGTCGTGGTGTGTTGCCCGGCGTGGTATTTGCCAGGGGAGTAGTTGTTTCACCACGATGTATGGTGACACATGTAACCTTATCCCCTGCTCTGTGAGGAACATCTGCGAAAGACACCACACGTTTGCTTAAAGTTCTCGGTTCTGGCCGTACACAGGAAGACTTTGTTCACTTTTACTTCTACTATTGTCTGGCATGTAAGAACCGATTGGAAAGTGTCGAGAGATTTCCCCCTTTCCTTGTCAAGGGCAAATATGCAACTGTATCTGAACGTCTCATGCACACTGCCAGTATATTTTCGCTTCTCTGGGCCCGTAACCTTGAAAATATGAGAGGTGCTGTTCTGACAATTTCGGGAATACGCAATTTTTTGTGACAATCGACATATTTTAACAGTATTCGATCATTCGACTACCATCCAGCGTTCTCCGCATCAAGTTTAGAAACTCAAGACGATAGTCGACTCGTAGGTACTTCTACTATTGTCTGGCATGTAAGAACAACCTGGAGAATGTCGAGAGATTTCCCGCTTTTCCTGTCAAGAGCGAATTTGTAAACCGTATCTGAACGTCTTAAGCACAATTACATGATATTTTCGCTTCCTTAAGCCCGTGCCTCGTGGAAACATTAGATTTTCTGTTTTGACAATTTCGAGAATACGCTAATTTTTTGACAATCGCCCACACATTTTGACAATTTTCAATCATTCGGCTATCATCCAGCGTTGTCCTCATCAGCCTTCGAATCTCAAGACGATTGTCGACGCGTAGGTTCTTTTACTATTGTCTGGCATGTAAAAACCACCTGGAAAATGTCGAGAAATATCTCGCTTTCCTATCAATGGCGAATATGCAAATCGTATCTGAACGTCTTAAGCACACGGCCAGAATATTTTCGCTTCTATAGGCCCGTACCTCGTCTAAACCTTCGATATGCTGTTTTGACAATTTCGAGAATACGCTAATTTTTTGACAATCGACATCTTATTTCGACAATTTTCGATCATTCGACTACCATCCATTCCATTCTCATCATCAAGTTTCAAGTCTCAAGACGATTGTCGAGGCGTAGGTACTTCTAATATTGTCTGGCATGTAAGAACAGCCTGGAAAATGTCGAGAAATTTCCCGCTTTTCCTGTCATGAGCAAATATATAAACCGTATCTGAATGTCTTAAGCACAATTCCAAGATCTTTTTGCTTCTTTAGGTCCGTACCCCGTGGAAATTTTAGAGGTGCTGTTTTGACAATTTCGAGAATACGCTAATTTTTTGACAATCGACAATATATTTTGACAATTTTCGATCATTCGACCATCCAGCGTTCTCCTCAACAACTTCCGCATCTCAAGATGATAGTCGACGTGTAGGTACTTCTACTATTGTTTGGCATGTAAAAACCACCTTTTAAAATGTCGAGTTTCTCGCTTTTCCTATCAAGGGCGAATATGCAAACCGTATCTGAACGTCTTTAGCACACGGCCAGAATATTTTCGCTTCTACAGGGTGTCTCAGAACGCTCGCACCAAATTCTTATGGAGTATTCAGGATTAAATTTTGAGTCGATTCGTGTTTTTGAAAATTTTCAGGGTCCAATAGTTCTCGAGTTATAACAGATTTGAGAGGACCAATCAGATTTCAGCTCTGAATTGCTCGATAAGGTAACTTAATGTTAGATGCACTGTTTCCTAGGTAACAAGATACAACAATATTAAATTTTCATTGATGGAATCTTGTTACCTAGGAAATAGTGCATCTAACATTAAATTACCTTGTGAAGCAATTCAGAGCCGAAATCTAATTGGTCCTCGCAAATCTGTTGTAACTCGTGAACTATTGGAACCCGGAAATTTTCAAAAAAACGAATCGACTCAAAATTTAATCCTGAATACTTCATTAAAATATGGTGCAAGCGTTCTGAGACACCCTGTATAGGCCCGCACCTCGTCCAAACCTTATTATGCTGTTTTGACAATCTCGAGAATACGCTAATTTTTTGACACTCGACAACATATTTTGACAATTTTCGATCATGCGACTAATCCCATCATCAAATTTCGAATCTCAAGGAGATTGTCGACACGTAGGTACTTCTACTAGTGTCAGGCATGTAAGACCAGCCTGGAAAATGTCGAGAAATTTCCCGTCAAGAGCGAATATGTAAACCGTATCTGAACCTCTTAGGCACAATTCCAAGATATTTTGGTTTCTTTAGGCCCGTACCCCGTGGAAATTTTATAGGTGCTGTTTTGACAATTTCGAGAATACGCTAATTTTTTGACAATTGACAACATATTTTGACGGTTTTCAATCATTCGACTAACATCCAGCCAAGGGGCAGTTTACTCACTAAAATGTGTACACCTACTTCGAGTACTTCGAATGCTGCGTTAGCTAAGTACTTCGAGTACTTCGACACGTACTTCGAGCAGATATTTCGAGGTACTTCGGCAAGTACTTCGAGTAGGTACTTCGAACTGAAGTGTACACCTACTTCGAGTAGTGAACCGCCCTTCCCATCCAGCGTTCTCCTCATCAAGTTTCGAATCTTAAGACGATAGTCGACTTCTATTATTGTCTGGCTAGTAAGAACCTCCTGGAAATTGCTGAGAGATTTTCCTCTTTTCCGGTCCAGGTCGAATATGTAAAACCTATCTGAACGTCTTAAGCACAATTCCAAGATATTTTCGCTTCTTTAGGCCCGTACCCCGTGGAAATATTAGAGGTGCTGTTTTGACAATTTTGAGAATACGCTAATTTTTTGACAATCGACAACATATTTTGACAGTTTTTGATCATTCGACTACCATCCAGCATTCTCCTCATCAAGTTTCGAATCTCAAGATGATTGTCGACGCGTACGTACTTCAACTATTGTCTGGCATGTAAGAACAGCCTCGGAAATGTCGAGAGATTTTCAGCTTTTCCTGTCAAGGGCGAATATGTAAACCGTATCTGAACGTCTTAAGTACACTGCCAGGATATTTTCGCTTCTCTAAGCCTGCACCTAGTGGAAATTTTCGAGTTGCTGTTTTGACAATTTCCAGAACCTGCAAATTTTTTGACAATGGACAACACATTTCGACAGTTTTCGACCATTCGACAACCATCCAGCGTTCCCCTCATCATGTTTCGAGTCTCGAGATGAGAGTCGACGCGTAGGTACAGCTTAGAAACATGAAGATGCCCACCCAGAGCTGAATATTTACCTGGTCGCATGGACCAGGCCACGACAGAGACCGTGCAGAAGTTAGTTACCCCTACCTAACTGTTATTCGAATGCTAGGCGACCAACTAAATATCCAGCTCTGGGTGGGCATGTTCATATTTCTAAGCTGTACTTCTATTATTGTCTGGCTATTAAGAACCTCCTGGAAATTGTCGAGAGATTTTCCTCTTTTCCGGTTCAGGGCGAACATGCAAAACGTATCTGAACGTCTTAAGCACAATTCCAAGATATCTTCGCTACTTTAGGCCCGTTACCTCGTAGAGAATATTGAAGTAGCTTGTGGCAGTGAAGAATTTTTAATTTTTCATTGTCACAATCGAATCATTGCATTCACGCCACCTGTTGCTAAACAGGAGTAGTGTCGAAGCCCGGGGCGAGCTGACTTTGTCAGCCGCTAGTTTTCTTTAGATGTCTTTGACATCATGGAAGCTAGTAGTCCCCACCTCTCACAGAGGTCGTGGTTTTCGACACAACACTCTTAGTTCATTGAAGTAGCTGTCGAGAATAAGCTAATTCTTTGACAATCGACAACGTACTTTGACAGTTTCGATCATTCGACTACCATCCAGCGTCCTCCTCATCAAGTTTCGAATCTCATGGCGATAGTCGACGCGTAGGTACTTCTATTATTGTCTGGTTAGTAAGAACCTTTTGGAAATTGTAGACAGATTTTCCTCTTTCCTGTCAAAAGCGAACATGTGAACCGAATCTGAATGTCTTAAGCACAATTCCAGGATATTTTCGTTTCTTTAGGCCCGTACCTCGTGGAAATATTGGAAGTGATTTTTTGACAATGTCGAGAATTTTTTGACAATCGACAACATATTTTGACAGTTTTCGATCATTCGACTGTCATCCAGCGTTCTCCTCATCAAGTTTCGAATCTCAAGGCGATAGTCGACGCATAGGTTTTTCTACTATTGTCTTACATGATTGTAAGAACCCGTTTTTCCTGTCAAGAGCGAACATGTAAACCGTATCTGATGAAAGTCTTCAGCACACTGCCAGAATATTTTCGCATTTTTAATCTTTAGGCCCGTACCTTGTGGAAATATTGGAGGTGCTGTTTTGACAATTTCTGTTTGGAATATGTTGAGAGATTTCCCGCATTTCCTTACATAGGTATCGACCATTGTGTAAGATTCGCCTGGAAATTCTCGAGAAATCTCGCATTTTTGCTATCAAAGCCGAATATTTAAAACATACCTGAACTAATTGTGTAAGCCCATTGTCGCCTTACTTCTATTCTTTATGACGGTGCTTCTGCGGGGATTTTCGAAATACAAGTTTGACAATTTCGTCCAAATCCTGAATTTGAGACCATAGCAACGTATTTTGACAATTTTCTGTCATTCGATGAAATTCCAGCGTTTTCTTGTTCAAGACTAAAATCTCAATAGCAGGCGGATGACATCAACAATTGTTAGCTGTCTACTGAACACCGCAATTTCCTAATACCTAACCTCAATAACTCTCAAATTTTATTGAAATATGCAATCTTGTAAGTGTTGTTGGAACTTGCCGACCCTTGTTAAACAATGTCATCTTTGATTTAGCCCTCGTCCAAATGCAAGAAGGCCAATGCCGGCCTAGAGTCGTTCTGTTCATCGCTCTTATGTCGACCACAGGTTTTTCTATTATCGACATCTAACGGCCAACCGCTCAACTATTTCAAAGCACACATACCACTCTCCAAGGGCCACCCGAATATTTGTTCTTCTCAGGCACGGTAGTCCGGCTATGAACCCTTGACAGTTCACCGCCCTAGGTTACCCTTCTTGAGCGCCATCTGTTTATTGGTAGGAGACCTATTTGCGGGTCTCCTCCAAGCCCGGAATCATTTCCTGCCCCTGCATGAGAAGTTCGGGCCTAGAGAAGTCCTAATCATTATGGGTATTATTATTATTATTTGGGTCAGTACCGTCAAAAACGCGTTTTCGCACTATTCTGAGGTCAAAAGCACGATTTGAGCCATCTGTACCGTCAAAAACGCGTTCTCGCACTATTCTGGGGTCAAAAGCACGATTTGAGCCATCTGTACCGTCAAAAACGCGTTTTCGCACTATTCTGAGGTCAAAAGTTCGATTTGGGTCTGTACCGTCAAAAACGCGTTTTCGCACTATTCTGAGGTCAAAAGCACGATTTGAGCCATCTGTACCGTCAAAAACGCGTTCTCGCACTATTCTGGGGTCAAAAGCACGACTTAAGCCATCTGTACCGTCAAAAACGCGTTCTCGCACTATTCTGGGGTCAAAAGCACGATTTGAGCCATCTGTACCGTCAAAAACGCGTTTTCGCACTATTCTGAGGTCAAAAGCACGATTTGAGCCATCTGTACCGTCAAAAACGCGTTCTCGCACTATTCTGAGGTCAAAAGCACGATTTGAGTCTGTACCGTCAAAAACGCGTTTTCGCACTATTCTGAGGTCAAAAGCACGATTTGAGTCTACCGTCAAAAACGCGTTTTCGCACTATTCTGAGGTCAAAAGTTCGATTTGGGTCTGTACCGTCAAAAACGCGTTTTCGCACTATTCTGAGGTCAAAAGTTCGATTTGGGTCTGTACCGTCAAAAACGCGTTTTCGCACTATTCTGAGGTCAAAAGTTCGATTTGGGTCTGTACCGTCAAAAACGCGTTTTCGCACTATTCTGAGGTCAAAAGCACGATTTGAGTCTGTACCGTCAAAAACGCGTTTTCGCACTATTCTGGGGTCAAAAGCACGATTTGAGCCATCTGTACCGTCAAAAACGCGTTCTCGCACTATTCTGAGGTCAAAAGCACGATTTGAGTCTGTACCGTCAAAAACGCGTTTTCGCACTATTCTGAGGTCAAAAGTTCGATTTGGGTCTGTACCGTCAAAAACGCGTTTTCGCACTATTCTGAGGTCAAAAGTTCGATTACATAATTGTCTTTCGAGCGACTGAAATTTTTGCTATATAATATTGCACTTATGTTAATTCAGTTTAATTTAATAAGTAATTTTTTTTTTTTGTTTGTAATTAATTTACGTTTCCTTTTTCTCTTTTTCTCTTATATAATGTCCTGTAATTGGAGTTCTCCTGTTGGACAATATACGATTATTATTATTTATTATTATTATTATTATTTGGGTCAGTACCGTCAAAAACGCGTTTTCGCACTATTCTGAGGTCAAAAGCACGATTTGAGCCATCTGTACCGTCAAAAACGCGTTCTCGCACTATTCTGGGGTCAAAAGCACGATTTGAGCCATCTGTACCGTCAAAAACGCGTTTTCGCACTATTCTGAGGTCAAAAGTTCGATTTGGGTCTGTACCGTCAAAAACGCGTTTTCGCACTATTCTGAGGTCAAAAGCACGATTTGAGCCATCTGTACCGTCAAAAACGCGTTCTCGCACTATTCTGGGGTCAAAAGCACGATTTGAGCCATCTGTACCGTCAAAAACGCGTTCTCGCACTATTCTGGGGTCAAAAGCACGATTTGAGCCATCTGTACCGTCAAAAACGCGTTTTCGCACTATTCTGAGGTCAAAAGCACGATTTGAGCCATCTGTACCGTCAAAAACGCGTTCTCGCACTATTCTGGGGTCAAAAGCACGATTTAAGCCATCTGTACCGTCAAAAACGCGTTCTCGCACTATTCTGGGGTCAAAAGCACGATTTGAGCCATCTGTACCGTCAAAAACGCGTTTTCGCACTATTCTGAGGTCAAAAGCACGATTTGAGCCATCTGTACCGTCAAAAACGCGTTCTCGCACTATTCTGAGGTCAAAAGCACGATTTGAGTCTGTACCGTCAAAAACGCGTTTTCGCACTATTCTGAGGTCAAAAGCACGATTTGAGTCTGTACCGTCAAAAACGCGTTTTCGCACTATTCTGAGGTCAAAAGTTCGATTTGGGTCTGTACCGTCAAAAACGCGTTTTCGCACTATTCTGAGGTCAAAAGTTCGATTTGGGTCTGTACCGTCAAAAACGCGTTTTCGCACTATTCTGAGGTCAAAAGTTCGATTTGGGTCTGTACCGTCAAAAACGCGTTTTCGCACTATTCTGAGGTCAAAAGCACGATTTGAATCTGTACCGTCAAAAACGCGTTTTCGCACTATTCTGGGGTCAAAAGCACGATTTGAGCCATCTGTACCGTCAAAAACGCGTTCTCGCACTATTCTGAGGTCAAAAGCACGATTTGAGTCTGTACCGTCAAAAACGCGTTTTCGCACTATTCTGAGGTCAAAAGCGCGATTTGAGTCTACCGTCAAAAACGCGTTTTCGCACTATTCTGAGGTCAAAAGTTCGATTTGGGTCTGTACCGTCAAAAACGCGTTTTCGCACTATTCTGAGGTCAAAAGTTCGATTTGGGTCTGTACCGTCAAAAACGCGTTTTCGCACTATTCTGAGGTCAAAAGTTCGATTTGGGTCTGTACCGTCAAAAACGCGTTTTCGCACTATTCTGAGGTCAAAAGCACGATTTGAGTCTGTACCGTCAAAAACGCGTTTTCGCACTATTCTGGGGTCAAAAGCACGATTTGAGCCATCTGTACCGTCAAAAACGCGTTCTCGCACTATTCTGAGGTCAAAAGCACGATTTGAGTCTGTACCGTCAAAAACGCGTTTTCGCACTATTCTGAGGTCAAAAGTTCGATTTGGGTCTGTACCGTCAAAAACGCGTTTTCGCACTATTCTGAGGTCAAAAGTTCGATTACATAATTGTCTTTCGAGCGACTGAAATTTTTGCTATATAATATTGCACTTATGTTAATTCAGTTTAATTTAATAAGTAATTTTTTTTTTTTGTTTGTAATTAATTTACGTTTCCTTTTCTCTTTTTCTCTTATATAATGTCCTGTAATTGGAGTTCTCCTGTTGGACAATATACGATTATTATTATTATTATTATTATTTGGGTCAGTACCGTCAAAAACGCGTTTTCGCACTATTCTGAGGTCAAAAGCACGATTTGAGCCATCTGTACCGTCAAAAACGCGTTCTCGCACTATTCTGGGGTCAAAAGCACGATTTGAGCCATCTGTACCGTCAAAAACGCGTTTTCGCACTATTCTGAGGTCAAAAGTTCGATTTGGGTCTGTACCGTCAAAAACGCGTTTTCGCACTATTCTGAGGTCAAAAGCACGATTTGAGCCATCTGTACCGTCAAAAACGCGTTCTCGCACTATTCTGGGGTCAAAAGCACGATTTGAGCCATCTGTACCGTCAAAAACGCGTTCTCGCACTATTCTGGGGTCAAAAGCACGATTTGAGCCATCTGTACCGTCAAAAACGCGTTTTCGCACTATTCTGAGGTCAAAAGCACGATTTGAGCCATCTGTACCGTCAAAAACGCGTTCTCGCACTATTCTGGGGTCAAAAGCACGATTTAAGCCATCTGTACCGTCAAAAACGCGTTCTCGCACTATTCTGGGGTCAAAAGCACGATTTGAGCCATCTGTACCGTCAAAAACGCGTTTTCGCACTATTCTGAGGTCAAAAGCACGATTTGAGCCATCTGTACCGTCAAAAACGCGTTCTCGCACTATTCTGAGGTCAAAAGCACGATTTGAGTCTATACCGTCAAAAACGCGTTTTCGCACTATTCTGAGGTCAAAAGCACGATTTGAGTCTGTACCGTCAAAAACGCGTTTTCGCACTATTCTGAGGTCAAAAGTTCGATTTGGGTCTGTACCGTCAAAAACGCGTTTTCGCACTATTCTGAGGTCAAAAGTTCGATTTGGGTCTGTACCGTCAAAAACGCGTTTTCGCACTATTCTGAGGTCAAAAGTTCGATTTGGGTCTGTACCGTCAAAAACGCGTTTTCGCACTATTCTGAGGTCAAAAGCACGATTTGAATCTGTACCGTCAAAAACGCGTTTTCGCACTATTCTGGGGTCAAAAGCACGATTTGAGCCATCTGTACCGTCAAAAACGCGTTCTCGCACTATTCTGAGGTCAAAAGCACGATTTGAGTCTGTACCGTCAAAAACGCGTTTTCGCACTATTCTGAGGTCAAAAGTTCGATTTGGGTCTGTACCGTCAAAAACGCGTTTTCGCACTATTCTGAGGTCAAAAGTTCGATTACATAATTGTCTTTCGAGCGACTGAAATTTTTGCTATATAATATTGCACTTATGTTAATTCAGTTTAATTTAATAAGTTATTTTTTTTTTTTGTTTGTAATTAATTTACGTTTCCTTTTTCTCTTTTTCTCTTATATAATGTCCTGTAATTGGAGTTCTCCTGTTGGACAATATACGATTATTATTATTATTATTATTATTTGGGTCAGTACCGTCAAAAACGCGTTTTCGCACTATTCTGAGGTCAAAAGCACGATTTGAGCCATCTGTACCGTCAAAAACGCGTTCTCGCACTATTCTGGGGTCAAAAGCACGATTTGAGCCATCTGTACCGTCAAAAACGCGTTTTCGCACTATTCTGAGGTCAAAAGTTCGATTTGGGTCTGTACCGTCAAAAACGCGTTTTCGCACTATTCTGAGGTCAAAAGTTCGATTTGGGTCTGTACCGTCAAAAACGCGTTTTCGCACTATTCTGAGGTCAAAAGCACGATTTGAGCCATCTGTACCGTCAAAAACGCGTTCTCGCACTATTCTGGGGTCAAAAGCACGATTTAAGCCATCTGTACCGTCAAAAACGCGTTCTCGCACTATTCTGGGGTCAAAAGCACGATTTGAGCCATCTGTACCGTCAAAAACGCGTTTTCGCACTATTCTGAGGTCAAAAGCACGATTTGAGCCATCTGTACCGTCAAAAACGCGTTCTCGCACTATTCTGAGGTCAAAAGCACGATTTGAGTCTGTACCGTCAAAAACGCGTTTTCGCACTATTCTGAGGTCAAAAGCACGATTTGAGTCTGTACCGTCAAAAACGCGTTTTCGCACTATTCTGAGGTCAAAAGTTCGATTTGGGTCTGTACCGTCAAAAACGCGTTTTCGCACTATTCTGAGGTCAAAAGTTCGATTTGGGTCTGTACCGTCAAAAACGCGTTTTCGCACTATTCTGAGGTCAAAAGTTCGATTTGGGTCTGTACCGTCAAAAACGCGTTTTCGCACTATTCTGAGGTCAAAAGCACGATTTGAGTCTGTACCGTCAAAAACGCGTTTTCGCACTATTCTGGGGTCAAAAGCACGATTTGAGCCATCTGTACCGTCAAAAACGCGTTCTCGCACTATTCTGAGGTCAAAAGCACGATTTGAGTCTGTACCGTCAAAAACGCGTTTTCGCACTATTCTGAGGTCAAAAGTTCGATTTGGGTCTGTACCGTCAAAAACGCGTTTTCGCACTATTCTGAGGTCAAAAGTTCGATTACATAATTGTCTTTCGAGCGACTGAAATTTTTGCTATATAATATTGCACTTATGTTAATTCAGTTTAATTTAATAAGTTATTTTTTTTTTTTTGTTTGTAATTAATTTACGTTTCCTTTTTCTCTTTTTCTCTTATATAATGTCCTGTAATTGGAGTTCTCCTGTTGGACAATATACGATTATTATTATTATTATTATTATTTGGGTCAGTACCGTCAAAAACGCGTTTTCGCACTATTCTGAGGTCAAAAGCACGATTTGAGCCATCTGTACCGTCAAAAACGCGTTCTCGCACTATTCTGGGGTCAAAAGCACGATTTGAGCCATCTGTACCGTCAAAAACGCGTTTTCGCACTATTCTGAGGTCAAAAGTTCGATTTGCGTCTGTACCGTCAAAAACGCGTTTTCGCACTATTCTGAGGTCAAAAGTTCGATTTGGGTCTGTACCGTCAAAAACGCGTTTTCGCACTATTCTGAGGTCAAAAGTTCGATTACATAATTGTCTTTCGAGCGACTGAAATTTTTGCTATATAATATTGCACTTATGTTAATTCAGTTTAATTTAATAAGTTATTTTTTTTTTTTTGTTTGTAATTAATTTACGTTTCCTTTTTCTCTTTTTCTCTTATATAATGTCCTGTAATTGGAGTTCTCCTGTTGGACAATATACGATTATTATTATTATTATTATTATTTGGGTCAGTACCGTCAAAAACGCGTTTTCGCACTATTCTGAGGTCAAAAGCACGATTTGAGCCATCTGTACCGTCAAAAACGCGTTCTCGCACTATTCTGGGGTCAAAAGCACGATTTGAGCCATCTGTACCGTCAAAAACGCGTTTTCGCACTATTCTGAGGTCAAAAGTTCGATTTGGGTCTGTACCGTCAAAAACGCGTTTTCGCACTATTCTGAGGTCAAAAGTTCGATTTGGGTCTGTACCGTCAAAAACGCGTTTTCGCACTATTCTGAGGTCAAAAGTTCGATTACATAATTGTCTTTCGAGCGACTGAAATTTTTGCTATATAATATTGCACTTATGTTAATTCAGTTTAATTTAATAAGTTATTTTTTTTTTTTTGTTTGTAATTAATTTACGTTTCCTTTTTCTCTTTTTCTCTTATATAATGTCCTGTAATTGGAGTTCTCCTGTTGGACAATATACGATTATTATTATTATTATTATTATTTGGGTCAGTACCGTCAAAAACGCGTTTTCGCACTATTCTGAGGTCAAAAGCACGATTTGAGCCATCTGTACCGTCAAAAACGCGTTCTCGCACTATTCTGGGGTCAAAAGCACGATTTGAGCCATCTGTACCGTCAAAAACGCGTTTTCGCACTATTCTGAGGTCAAAAGTTCGATTTTTTGTGTTTTCGCTTGTATAATATTTGTTTCTTGTTAGTGTTGGGGGCAATGAAAACCAGTTCATAACTGATTGCCTTCCTTTTGTGTATTATTGTATTATGAATGCACAATAAACTTATTATTATTATTATTATTATTTGCGTCTGTACCGTCAAAAACGCGTTTTCGCACTATTCTGAGGTCAAAAGTTCGATTTGGGTCTGTACCGTCAAAAACGCGTTTTCGCACTATTCTGAGGTCAAAAGTTCGATTACATAATTGTCTTTCGAGCGACTGAAATTTTTGCTATATAATATTGCACTTATGTTAATTCAGTTTAATTTAATAAGTTATTTTTTTTTTCTTGTTTGTAATTAATTTACGTTTCCTTTTTCTCTTTTTCTCTTATATAATGTCCTGTAATTGGAGTTCTCCTGTTGGACAATATACGATTATTATTATTATTATTATTATTTGGGTCAGTACCGTCAAAAACGCGTTTTCGCACTATTCTGAGGTCAAAAGCACGATTTGAGCCATCTGTACCGTCAAAAACGCGTTCTCGCACTATTCTGGGGTCAAAAGCACGATTTGAGCCATCTGTACCGTCAAAAACGCGTTTTCGCACTATTCTGAGGTCAAAAGTTCGATTTGGGTCTGTACCGTCAAAAACGCGTTTTCGCACTATTCTGAGGTCAAAAGCACGATTTGAGCCATCTGTACCGTCAAAAACGCGTTCTCGCACTATTCTGGGGTCAAAAGCACGATTTAAGCCATCTGTACCGTCAAAAACGCGTTCTCGCACTATTCTGGGGTCAAAAGCACGATTTGAGCCATCTGTACCGTCAAAAACGCGTTTTCGCACTATTCTGAGGTCAAAAGCACGATTTGAGCCATCTGTACCGTCAAAAACGCGTTCTCGCACTATTCTGAGGTCAAAAGCACGATTTGAGTCTGTACCGTCAAAAACGCGTTTTCGCACTATTCTGAGGTCAAAAGCACGATTTGAGTCTGTACCGTCAAAAACGCGTTTTCGCACTATTCTGAGGTCAAAAGTTCGATTTGGGTCTGTACCGTCAAAAACGCGTTTTCGCACTATTCTGAGGTCAAAAGTTCGATTTGGGTCTGTACCGTCAAAAACGCGTTTTCGCACTATTCTGAGGTCAAAAGTTCGATTTGGGTCTGTACCGTCAAAAACGCGTTTTCGCACTATTCTGAGGTCAAAAGCACGATTTGAGTCTGTACCGTCAAAAACGCGTTTTCGCACTATTCTGGGGTCAAAAGCACGATTTGAGCCATCTGTACCGTCAAAAACGCGTTCTCGCACTATTCTGAGGTCAAAAGCACGATTTGAGTCTGTACCGTCAAAAACGCGTTTTCGCACTATTCTGAGGTCAAAAGTTCGATTTGGGTCTGTACCGTCAAAAACGCGTTTTCGCACTATTCTGAGGTCAAAAGTTCGATTACATAATTGTCTTTCGAGCGACTGAAATTTTTGCTATATAATATTGCACTTATACCCCCTAGCGCGAAGTCTGCGTTAACCCGAAAAGTATTAAGTGGAAAAATAATTTAAATAATAGTAGCTACTAAAATGTATGTTTTAAAGAGGTTCAGATTTTTTGTCCGCATCGACGCAAGATGTCACTAGTGTCGCCAATGTAAAATTTACCATTTAAACAAATAATCGTTCATAGTCGTTTATTATTTAAAATCTTTAGCTGATACATTAACATTAGGATCTAGAATCTAAAGAGGAAATGAGAATGTTTTATAGACGGGTTTAGTGCCGTCTGTAATTAAAAAAATCAATTTTATTAAATGTATTATTACTTGTTGCCTGATCTCACAGTTCAACAAATGGGATTTGCATTGAATGCATTCTGAACCAGCATATCTGCAGCTTTTCTCCTTGGATTCATTTCGCATAGCTGTGGGGTTGTTTTTCACAATTTTTCTGACGCGATAAATTTCGGGTTTCGAGAGCTTTGAGATGTAATTGAAATATGGATGGCAGATAGATAGATATCATTATTATATGTTCCTAACTGGCCCAAGGGAAGGGGGTTAAATAGTACTACCGCTGCGCTGTCACATGGCTTGGGTAATGGTTGGCTCGGTCGACGTTCCGTAGGTATTTTCTAAGAACTTGGCTGAATAATCGGATCGTGGGAAGGGCACTCTATAGATATTGTTGTGGTATTTAGGGGTCGGGTTTTTTGGCGTTGTGTTAGGGGTTGCTTTTGAGGATATATTTGTGAGTGGGTTTTAGTGGTTGTTCTGGAGTGGATATTTTGGGGGTTCCTTCTGTGGTAATTTTTTGGGGTGGTTTTTAAGGGTGGCTCTTGAGGTGTGTTTTAGAAGTTTCATTTTGGGGCGAGTTTTAAAACTGCCTTTTGCGGTTTTCTTTCGGGGTAATTTCAAGAGTTTCCGTTTTGTTTTATGTTGGCTTTTTCAAGATGCTTATTGGAGATGGCTTTTTTGGGACAGTTCGTAGGGGTTGCTTTTTTGGGGTGATCTTAAGTTTTTTTTTTGAAGTGGGTCCGCAGTGTAATTGTGCAAATCGAAGGGGGGTATTATTGGAAGGGGAAAGCTAGACTAGCTATCAAACAATTTTGGAACAAAAATGCAAAAAACGTCCTCGAAAACGTCCAATCGGATCAGTGGCTCTCCAAATGTTCCAATAAGGGAGCAGCGAGTACCTTTAAGACCGAGCAGTTTATGAAATACCACCATTTTTTGAACTGATCTTTGTGCAACAAACTCGAATAACCCTTTAAACACATGTCATCCCATTTTCGAACCGAAATGCAAAACCCATCGCTGGAGAAGAAGCAAGTGCCCCTAAGACCTAGCGATTCTTCAACTGCACGTTTTTGGATCCAAACTGAGTTTTGGCAGACTCGGGCAACCCATTAAACCCGAATAACAATCATTTTTAATGCGAATTTCTACTTAAAGCCTGTCCGTTAGCCGTCAGAATATCATCCAATATTCGAACTGATATGAAGAAACTCATCACTGGGTACGAAGCGAGTGCCCTTAAGACCTAGCGGTTCATCAACTGCACGTTTTTGAATCCAAACTGATTTTTGGCAGACTCGTATAACCCCGTAAATCCAAATGACAATAATTCTTAATGCGAATTTTCACTTAAAGCCTGTCCGTTACCTGTCGGATTATCATCTAATTTTCGAACTGAAATGCAATAAATTGGTCGTCCAGAATCAAATTTTTAAGTTTTTGTTGTGTTGAAATCTAAAGTAAAGGCGAAGGCAGGACCGTAAATGTGTGCTGGGCATTTTCTTGCGGCTTTCTGGCTTCGAAAATGTGCAATCGATCCAGCGGTTCTCCAAAAGCTCCAATAAGACCGCAAAGAGTACCTTAAAGAACTATCCGTTCAGCAACTGCACGTTTTTGGATCCAAACTGATTTTTGGCAACCCCTTAAACCCGCATAACAATCATTCTTAATGCGAATTTCCACTTAAAGTCTGTCCGTTAGTCGTCGGAATATCATCCAATTTTCGAACCGAAATGCAAAAAATTGGTCATTGATGGAAAATTTAACGCAAGTAAGCTACTTATGGCCCTTTTGGCAGTCCAGAATCAAATTTTTAAGATTTTGTTGTGTTGAAATCTAAAGTAAAGGCGAAGGCAGGGCCGTAAATGTGTGCTGGGCATTTTCTAGCGACTTTGTGTCTTCGAAAATGTCCAATCGGTACAGTGGTTCTCCAAAAGCTCCAATAAGGGCGCAACGAGTACCTTTAAGAACTAGCCGTTCACCAACTGCACGTTTTTGGATCGAAACTGATTTTTGGCAACCCCCTAAACCAATATAACAATCATTCTTAATGCGAATTTCCCCTTAAAGCCTGTCCGTTAGCCGTCAGAATATCATCAAATTTTGGAACCGAGATGCAAAAACTCATTACTGGGGCCGAAGCGAGTGCCCTTAAGACCTAGCGGTTCTTCAACTGCACGTTTTTGGATCCAAACTGATTTTTGACAGACTCGGGTAACCCCTTAAACTCGAATAACAATTATTCTTAATGCGAATTTCCACTTAAAGCCTATCCGTTAGTTGTCGAATTGTCATCTAATTTTCGAACTAAAATGCAAAAAATTGGTCATTGATGGAGAATTTAACGCAAGTAAGCTACTTGTGGCTCTTTTGGCAGTCCAGAATCAAATTTTTAAGTTTTTGTTGCTATGAAATCTAAAGTAAAGGCGAAGGCAGGACCGTAAATGTGTGCTGGGCATTTTCTTGCGGCTTTAAAGCTTCGAAAATGTGTAATCGGTTAAGCGGTTCTCCAAAAGCTCCAATAAGACCGCAAAGAGTACCTTTAAGAACTAACCGTTCACCAACTGCACGTTTTTGGATCGAAACTGATTTTTGGCAAGCCGTATAAGAATCATTTTTTAAGCGAATTTTCACTTAAAGCCTGTCCGTTAGTCGTCGGAATATCATCCAATTTTCAAACCGAAATGCAAAACTCAGCACTAGAGAAGAAGCAAGTGCCCCTAAGACCTAGCGGTTCATCAACTGCACGTTTTAAGCTCCCCACTTCACTTCACCACTTTTTGGATCCAAACTGATCTTTGGCAGACTCGGGCAACCCCTTAAACCCGAATAACAATCATTCTTAAAGCGAATTTCCACTTAAAGCCTGTCCGTTAGCCGTCGGAATATCATCCAATTTTCGAACTGAAATGCAAAAAATTGGTCATTGACGGAGAATTTAACGCAAGTGAGCCACTTGTGGCTCTTTTGGCAGTCTAGAATCAAATTTTTAAGGTTTTATTGTGTTGAAATGTAAAGTAAAGACGACGGTAGGGTCGTAAATGTGTGCTGGGCATTTTCTTGCGGCTTTAAAGCTTCGAAAATGTGTAATCGGTTAAGCGGTTCTCCAAAAGCTCCAATAAGACCGCAAAGAGTACCTTTAAGAACTAACCGTTCACCAACTGCACGTTTTTGGATCGAAACTGATTTTTGGCAAGCCGTATAAGAATCATTTTTTAAGCGAATTTCCACTTAAAGCCTGTCCGTTAGTCGTCGGAATATCATCCAATTTTCAAACCGAAATGCAAAACTCAGCACTAGAGAAGAAGCAAGTGCCCCTAAGACCTAGCGGTTCATCAACTGCACGTTTTAAGCTCCCCACTTCACTTCACCACTTTTTGGATCCAAACTGATCTTTGGCAGACTCGGGCAACCCCTTAAACCCGAATAACAATCATTCTTAAAGCGAATTTCCACTTAAAGCCTGTCCGTTAGCCGTCGGAATATCATCCAATTTTCGAACTGAAATGCAAAAAATTGGTCATTGACGGAGAATTTAACGCAAGTGAGCCACTTGTGGCTCTTTTGGCAGTCTAGAATCAAATTTTTAAGGTTTTATTGTGTTGAAATGTAACGTAAAGACGGACGGTAGGACCGTAAATGTGTGCTGGGCATTTTCTTGCGGCTTTGTGGCTTCGAAAATGTGCAATCGGTCCAGCGGTACTCCAAAAGCTCTAATAAGGCCCCAAAGAGTACCTTTAGAACTAGCCATTCAGCAACTGCACGTTTTTTATCCAAACTGATTTTTGGCAACCCTTTAAACCCGTATAACAATCATTCTTAATGCGAATTTCCACTTAAAGCCTGTCCGTTAGCCGCCGGAATATCATCCAATTTTCGAACCGAAATGCAAAACTCATCACTAGAGAATGCAAAAAATTGGTCATTGAAGGAGAATTTAATGCAAGTGAGCCACTTGTGGCTCTTTTGGCAGTCTAGAATCAAATTTTTAAGTTTTTATTGTGTTGAAATGTAAAGTAAAGACGACGGTAGGGTCGTAAATGTGTGCTGGGCATTTTCTTGCGGCTTTGTGGCTTCGAAAATGTGCAATCGGTCCAGTGGGTCTCCAAAAGCTCCAATAAGGCCGCAAAGAGTACCTTTAAGAACTAGCCGTTCATCAACTGCACGTTTTTGGATCCAAACTGATTTTTGGCAACCCCTTAAACCCGTATAACAATCATTCTTAATGCGAATTTCCACTTAAAGCCTGTCCGTTAGCCGCCGGAATATCATCCAATTTTCGAACCGAAATGCAAAACTCATCACTGGAGAAGAAGCCAGTGCCCCTAAGACCTAGCGGTTCGTCAACTGCACGTTTTTGGATCCAAACTGATTTTTGGCAGACTCGGGTAACCCCTTAAATCCGAATAACAATCATTCTTAATGCGAATTTCCACTTAAAGCCTGTCCGTTAGCCGTCGGAATATCATCCAATTTTCGAACTGAAAAACTGAAATGCAAAAAATTGGTCATTGATGGAGAATTGAACGCAAGTAAGCTACTTGTGGCTCTTTTGACAGTCCAGAATCAAGTTTTTAAATTTTTACTGTGTTGAAATGTAAAGTAAAGACGACGGTAGGACCGCAAATGTGTGCTGGGCATTTTCTTGCGGCTTTGTGGCTTCGAAAATGTGCAATCGGTCCAGCGGTACTCCAAAAGCTCTAATAAGGCCCCAAAGAGTACCTTTAAGAACTAGCCGTTCATCAACTGCACGTTTTTGGATCCAAACTGATTTTTGGCAACCCCTTAAACCCGTATAACAATCATTCTTAATGCGAAATTCCACTTAAAGCCTGTCCGTTAGCCGCCGGAATATCATCCAATTTTCGAACCGAAATGCAAAACTCATCACTGGAGAAGAAGCCAGTGCCCCTAAGACCTAGCGGTTCATCAACTGCACGTTTTTGGACCCAAACTGATTTTTGGCAGACTCGGGTAACCCCTTAAATCCGAATAACAATCATTCTTAATGCGAATTTCCACTTAGAGCCTGTCCGCTAGCCGCCGGAATATCATCCAATTTTCGAACTGAAATGCAAAAAATTTGTCATTGAAGGAGAATTTGACGCAAGTGAGCCACTTGTGGCTCTTTTGGCAGTCTAGAATAAAATTTTTAAGTTTTTATTGTGTTGAAATGTAAAGTAAAGACGACGGTAGGACCGTAAATGTGTGCTGGGCATTTTCTTGCGGCTTTGTGGCTTCGAAAACGTGCAATCGGTCCAGCGGTACTCCAAAAGCTCTAATAAGGCCCCAAAGAGTACCTTTAAGAACTAGCCGTTCAGCAACTGCACGTTTTTGGATCCAAACTGATTTTTGGCAACCCCTTAAACCCGTATAACAATCATTCTTAATGCGAATTTCCACTTAAAGCCTGTCCGATAGCCGCCGGAATATCATCCAATTTTCGAATCGAAATGCAAAACTCATCACTGGAGAAGAATCCAGTGCCCCTAAGACCTAGCGGTTCATCAACTGCACGTTTTTGGATCCAAACTGATTTTTGGCAGACTCGGGTAACCCCTTAAATCCGAATAACAGTCATTCTTAATGCGAATTTCCACTTAAAGCCTGTCCGTTAGCCGTCGGATTATCATCTAATTTTCGAACTGAAAAACTGAAATGCAAAAAATTGGTCATTGATGGAGGATTGAACGCAAGTAAGCTACTTGTGGCTCTTTTGACAGTCCAGAATCAAGTTTTTAAATTTTTACTGTGTTGAAATGTAAAGTAAAGACGACGGTAGGACCGTAAATGTGTGCTGGGCATTTTCTTGCGGCTTTGTGGCTTCGAAAATGTGCAATCGGTCCAGCGGTACTCCAAAAGCTCTAATAAGGCCCCAAAGAGTACCTTTAAGAACTAGCCGTTCATCAACTGCACGTTTTTGGATCCAAACTGATTTTTGGCAACCCCTTAAACCCGTATAACAATCATTCTTAATGCGAAATTCCACTTAAAGCCTGTCCGTTAGCCGCCGGAATATCATCCAATTTTCGAACCGAAATGCAAAACTCATCACTGGAGAAGAAGCCAGTGCCCCTAAGACCTAGCGGTTCATCAACTGCACGTTTTTGGACCCAAACTGATTTTTGGCAGACTCGGGTAACCCCTTAAATCCGAATAACAATCATTCTTAATGCGAATTTCCACTTAAAGCCTGTCCGTTAGCCGCCGGAATATCATCCAATTTTCGAACGGAAATGCAAACAATTGGTCATTGAAGGAGAATTTAACGCAAGTAAGCTACTTGTGGCTTTTTTGACAGTGCAGAATCAAAGTTTTAAGTTTTTATTGTGTTGAAATGTAAAGTAAAGACGACGGTAGGACCGTAAATGTGTGCTGGGCATTTTCTTGCGGCTTTGTGGCTTCGAAAATGTGCAATCGGTCCAGCGGTACTCCAAAAGCTCTAATAAGGCCCCAAAGAGTACCTTTAAGAACTAGGCGTTCAGCAACTGCAGGTTTTTGGATCCAAACTGATTTTTGGCAACCCCTTAAATCCGTATAACAATCATTCTTAATGCGAATTTCCACTTCGAGCCTGTCCGCTAGCCGCCGGAGTATCATCCAATTTTCGAACTGAAATGCAAAAAATTTGTCATTGAAGGAGAATTTGACGCAAGTGAGCCACTTGTGGCTCTTTTGGCAGTCTAGAATAAAATTTTTAAGTTTTTATTGTGTTGAAATGTAAAGTAAAGACGACGGTAGGACCGTAAATGTGTGCTGGGCATTTTCTTGCGGCTTTGTGGCTTCGAAAACGTGCAATCGGTCCAGCGGTACTCCAAAAGCTCTAATAAGGCCCCAAAGAGTACCTTTAAGAACTAGCCGTTCAGCAACTGCACGTTTTTGGATCCAAACTGATTTTTGGCAACCCCTTAAACCCGTATAACAATCATTCTTAATGCGAATTTCCACTTAAAGCCTGTCCGATAGCCGCCGGAATATCATCCAATTTTCGAATCGAAATGCAAAACTCATCACTGGAGAAGAATCCAGTGCCCCTAAGACCTAGCGGTTCATCAACTGCACGTTTTTGGATCCAAACTGATTTTTGGCAGACTCGGGTAACCCCTTAAATCCGAATAACAATCATTCTTAATGCGAATTTCCACTTAAAGCCTGTCCGTTAGCCGTCGGAATATCATCCAATTTTCGAACTGAAAAACTGAAATGCAAAAAATTGGTCATTGATGGAGAATTGAACGCAAGTAAGCTACCTGTGGCTCTTTTGACAGTCCAGAATCAAATTTTTCAATTTTTACTGTGTTGAAATGTAAAGTAAAGACGACGGTAGGACCGTAAATGTTGCTGGGCATTTTCTTGCGGCTTTGTGGCTTCGAAAATGTGCAATCGGTCCAGCGGTACTCCAAAAGCTCTAATAAGGCCCCAAAGAGTACCTTTAAGAACTAGCCGTTCAGCAACTGCACGTTTTTGGATCCAAACTGATTTTTGGCAACCCTTAAACCCGTATAACAATCATTCTTAATGCGAATTTCCACTTAAAGCCTGTCCGTTAGCCGCCGGAATATCATCCAATTTTCGAACCGAAATGCGAAACTCATCACTGGAGAAGAAGCCAGTGCCCCTAAGACCTAGCGGTTCATCAACTGCACGTTTTTGGATCCAAACTAATTTTTGGCAGACTCGGGTAACCCCTTAAATCCGGATAACAATCATTCTTAATGCGAATTTCCACTTAAAGCCTGTCCGTTAGCCGTCGGAATATCATCCAATTTTCGAACTGAAATGCAAGAAATTGGTCATTGAAGGAGAATTTAATGCAAGTGAGCCACTTGTGGCTCTTTTGGCAGTCTATAATCAAATTTTTAAGTTTTTACTGTGTTGAAATGTAAAGTAAAGACGATGGTAGGGTCGTAAATGTGTGCTGGGCATTTTCTTGCGGCTTTGTGGCTTCGAAAATGTGCAATCGGTCCAGCGGGTCTCCAAAAGCTCCAATAAGGCCGCAAAGAGCACCTTTAAGAACTAGCCGTTCATCAACTGCACGTTTTTGGATCCAAACTGATTTTTGGCAACCTCTTAAACCCATATAACAATCATTCTTAATGCGAATTTCCACTTAAAGCCTGTCCGTTAGCCGCCGGAATATCATCCAATTTTCGAACCGAAATGCAAAACTCATCACTAGAGAAGAATCAAGTGCCCCTAAGACCTAGCGGTTCATCAACTGCACGTTTTTGGATCCAAACTAATTTTTGGCAGACTCGGGTAACCCCTTAAATCCGAATAACAATCATTCTTAATGCGAATTTCCACTTAAAGCCTGTCCGTTAGCCGTCGGAATATCATCCAATTTTCGAACTGAAAAACTGAAATGCAAAAAATTGGTCATTGATGGAGAATTGAACGCAAGTAAGCTACCTGTGGCTCTTTTGACAGTCCAGAATCAAATTTTTCAATTTTTACTGTGTTGAAATGTAAAGTAAAGACGACGGTAGGACCGTAAATGTTGCTGGGCATTTTCTTGCGGCTTTGTGGCTTCGAAAATGTGCAATCGGTCCAGCGGTACTCCAAAAGCTCTAATAAGGCCCCAAAGAGTACCTTTAAGAACTATCCGTTCAGCAACTGTACGTTTTTGGATCCAAACTGATTTTTGGCAACCCTTAAACCCGTATAACAATCATTCTTAATGCGAATTTCCACTTAAAGCCTGTCCGTTAGCCGCCGGAATATCATCCAATTTTCGAACCGAAATGCGAAACTCATCACTGGAGAAGAAGCCAGTGCCCCTAAGACCTAGCGGTTCATCAACTGCACGTTTTTGGATCCAAACTAATTTTTGGCAGACTCGGGTAACCCCTTAAATCCGGATAACAATCATTCTTAATGCGAATTTCCACTTAAAGCCTGTCCGTTAGCCGTCGGAATATCATCCAATTTTCGAACTGAAATGCAAGAAATTGGTCATTGAAGGAGAATTTAATGCAAGTGAGCCACTTGTGGCTCTTTTGGCAGTCTATAATCAAATTTTTAAGTTTTTACTGTGTTGAAATGTAAAGTAAAGACGATGGTAGGGTCGTAAATGTGTGCTGGGCATTTTCTTGCGGCTATGTGGCTTCGAAAATGTGCAATCGGTCCAGCGGGTCTCCAAAAGCTCCAATAAGGCCGCAAAGAGCACCTTTAAGAACTAGCCGTTCATCAACTGCACGTTTTTGGATCCAAACTGATTTTTGGCAACCTCTTAAACCCATATAACAATCATTCTTAATGCGAATTTCCACTTAAAGCCTGTTCGTTAGCCGCCGGAATGTCATCCATTTTTCAAGTGGAAATGTAAAAGAAATGTTTAAAGTCTTTAATGTGATTTTATTTACCTTAAACAAAAAATAAAAGTAAAATAAGTGTTAAACAAAACTAACTCCAATATTCTCTGGTAACAAAATTAAGAACTAACTAATGAATGACAAATAGCCACAGTAATAACTAAACGAACAAGTAAAATAAAGAACGATACATTACAAATAATACAATGAAACAAGCATTTTTTAGAAGGCATCTTTAAATATTAAAAACAGTGTTGCAATTGACAATAATTGTGCAAATGTCTTAAGTACTTAAATACCTACTTATATTAGATAAAAACCAGAAATTTTCGGATTATACAACCCAAGCTCCACTGCAATTGAAGACATGCTTCACGACACTGGACGGTCACTGATGAATTTTACTGTCGACTTGTTTTCTTCTATCAAGGAGTGCACAATAACTTTGGAGAACCATGGTCTCCGTCTGCTCTCGCACAACCTTTCATGACTCGAAACACCATCAGAAGCACCACAAATTGGTTTCTCCTAAACAACGTATAAAGTTTCTGATCCATAGAACTATCATTGAAATAAATGCTTTTCAGTTCGTCTGCCAATATTCACGGTTCGCTGGCAGGTATTGGCACACCTGTAAGGTAGGGGCCAAGGTGGTCAACTGGCAATTGAAGTTCAGCTACTCTGTGATTCATCGTAGGTATTTTCCCGCTGCAATTAAAGCAGAAACAAGTACAACATAATAAGATTATGGTTATTAGTCATTACCTGGTATCTTTTGAAGAGCCAGGTGGAAATCTTAATAATTATCAACAGATTGCCGAAACCTAACCTCCAATCCCAAACCAGGTTAATTTGAAATTTTCAAAACTGCGATTAATTGCTTAAAGGTCAGTTTACCCCCCTTTAAAATGACACCGAGAAGGGCACTGTCAATCCTTGTTGCGTTTTTGGCTACTACAAGCTTCATCTCGGTGCTGATGGACGACACACACTCAAGCACCAAGTACCATACTGGAGCTCCCGAGCAACCAAAACAATCTGTCTTAATTCCTCAATGCAATGACCGGGACAAGTCGACAACACAAAATACAATGACCAGAACCGAGTCGTTGGTAGCGACATCTTTCGGAACATGAGCGCAAAATAATAACTCTGCTTTGAGTGGAAAAATATTTTAGTATTGTGCTTTGGGAAATCCACTTAAAGCAAGTTGTGATCCGGAATTAGTATACATTAAGTGGAAAATATATTCCCCACGAATTTCCACTTAATGCAACTTTTTTATTACACTTTTCCCATTTAAACACAACTTTACAATAATGTTAATTCAGTTTAATTTAATAAGTAATTTTTTTTTTTGTTTGTAATTAATTTACGTTTCCTTTTTCTCTTTTTCTCTTATATAATGTCCTGTAATTGGAGTTCTCCTGTTGGACAATATACGATTATTATTATTATTATTATTATTTGGGTCAGTACCGTCAAAAACGCGTTTTCGCACTATTCTGAGGTCAAAAGCACGATTTGAGCCATCTGTACCGTCAAAAACGCGTTCTCGCACTATTCTGGGGTCAAAAGCACGATTTGAGCCATCTGTACCGTCAAAAACGCGTTCTCGCACTATTCTGGGGTCAAAAGCACGATTTGAGCCATCTGTACCGTCAAAAACGCGTTTTCGCACTATTCTGAGGTCAAAAGCACGATTTGAGCCATCTGTACCGTCAAAAACGCGTTCTCGCACTATTCTGGGGTCAAAAGCACGATTTAAGCCATCTGTACCGTCAAAAACGCGTTCTCGCACTATTCTGGGGTCAAAAGCACGATTTGAGCCATCTGTACCGTCAAAAACGCGTTTTCGCACTATTCTGAGGTCAAAAGCACGATTTGAGCCATCTGTACCGTCAAAAACGCGTTCTCGCACTATTCTGAGGTCAAAAGCACGATTTGAGTCTGTACCGTCAAAAACGCGTTTTCGCACTATTCTGAGGTCAAAAGCACGATTTGAGTCTGTACCGTCAAAAACGCGTTTTCGCACTATTCTGAGGTCAAAAGTTCGATTTGGGTCTGTACCGTCAAAAACGCGTTTTCGCACTATTCTGAGGTCAAAAGTTCGATTTGGGTCTGTACCGTCAAAAACGCGTTTTCGCACTATTGTGAGGTCAAAAGTTCGATTTGGGTCTGTACCGTCAAAAACGCGTTTTCGCACTATTCTGAGGTCAAAAGCACGATTTGAATCTGTACCGTCAAAAACGCGTTTTCGCACTATTCTGGGGTCAAAAGCACGATTTGAGCCATCTGTACCGTCAAAAACGCGTTCTCGCACTATTCTGAGGTCAAAAGCACGATTTGAGTCTGTACCGTCAAAAACGCGTTTTCGCACTATTCTGAGGTCAAAAGTTCGATTTGGGTCTGTACCGTCAAAAACGCGTTTTCGCACTATTCTGAGGTCAAAAGTTCGATTACATAATTGTCTTTCGAGCGACTGAAATTTTTGCTATATAATAT